>CAUYRH010135112.1:0-11248 GCA_963574655.1 Perodicticus potto | reverse complement strand
ACATGGGATCATATATATATTCTTTTCTTTAATTTTTATTAAATCATAATTGTGTACATTGGTGCAATCATGGGGCACAATGTGCTGACTTTATATACAATCTAAAATATTTTCATTAAACTATTTAACATAGCCTTCATGGCCTTTAAATCACTAGATGAAGACATTTATATTCTACTTTTAGTAATTTTCACTTGTACCCTTGTAAGATGCACCGTAAGTGTGATCCCACCAATCACCCTCCCTCCACCCATGCTTCTCCCTCCCCTCCCCTCCCTTGCCCCTTTCCCCATTTCTTGTGCTATAATTGGGTTTTAGCCTTCATATGAAAGCTATAGATTAGCTTCATAGTAGGGCTGAGTACATTGGACAATACAAAATCTGAATGCTACAGAATTTCTTCCTTTATTTACTTAATATTGCTAATAAGTGTTCATTTTTCACTGAAATTAGAGCAAGGGTCAGATAATTTTGTGTAAATTTCCAGATATTAATTACAGTAGACTTTGTAGGTCAAACTATCTGTGTCTCAGCTGTTCAACTCTGTCCCGAAAACAGCTGTAAACATTATGTGACAATTAAGTATGGTTGTATTCTGATTACAACTTACAAAAAAATGGTAGAGGGGCGAAATTTGGCTGGGGTCCCATAGTATTTTACTTTGCCAAACCTGTAGAGGTTTAAGGCTCTCAAAATAAGTTTTTATTTATTTATGTATTTTTATTTTTTACTTTTTTGTGGTTTTGGGGCAGGGCTGGGTTTGAACTCACCACCTCTGGCATATGGGGCCAGTGTCCTACTCCTTTGAGTCACAGGTGCTGCCCTCTAAATAGTTGTTTGATGTTTGGGGTCATAAATTCCAGTTTCTATGATCCTCCACATAGATTCAGTATTTTTTTAATTGCAATATTATTAGAACATATAACTTAGGGAGTTACCAAAATACTAACTGTCGGAAATGGCGGTGACTTCCTCATTATGATACAACCAGCTGACGGCAGGTGCAGGGGAACTGCTCACTCGGCAAACAACTTCTGCATCTTCTCCTTGTTTGAATTCCTGTGGAGATATCACCTCTCTGAAAGTGAGTTTTTCTGTATCAAGAGAGTAAAACAAATTATAAAGTACTATTGCTTATTTCTCCAGCGAATATATTCTAGATTTTATGTTTATTGATGCTATATAATAATATAATTAGGAAAATCCAGGTCCTAAAAAATTTTAGCTAGAATCTAATTTCTCTACCCCAAAACTTTCCATCTGACTAAGAAAAAAACTCAAAAGATTTTCCAATGTCATCCTAGATCTTATATAAATCAGAGTTCATCCTACAATTCTTATCTCAATTTATCCCTCTCTTTTTAGTCATTGTGATCTGGGCAAATTGTCTTTTTTGATATTGCTTGAACATTCTCTATTTGTTCCCAGCCTGGGCACTTGTATTCCCTTCAATTCATTCAGATGCTTTTCTTCCCACAGTACCTTGAATCTCTTGCATTTCAACTTTCCTTATCTCTCCACTCTCATTGAATTTTTTTTTTCCATAAAATTCCACAGCATGTGCACTTAGCATCTATAGGTATTGGTTACATGCTTCATAAATGTGTTGAATGACTGAATGAATAAACATGGATATTTATGCTTGAGGAGAAATTTTCCAAAAGGAATGCATTCTTGTAAAACATTTCTTTTTTACCTTCACAAATAAAATACCAGGGTTCTTGCTTTGCAGTAATGATCTTCCTTTTATAGTAATGAAGCTCAGACTTTCTGTAGTAATGAAAACTTCATTACCATAAAATTTATCCATTAAAATAATAAAATAACTTTCTGAACACTGTGTCTATGAAATGATCTATTTAATTGTTTGCTATTGTGAAAAAGATACTGTATGGATAACATAAATTAGGGAAATACTCCATGAGAAACTTAGAATCTAATAGAAACAAAAGGCTAAATTAAGAAAACAAAACAAAACAAAGCACTGGCAATGATACACCAAGAAACTGCCCTGGTCGTCTAACAGGGAGTCCTACAGTGGGAACATCGTGGCTTGGCTTTTCATATCCTATTTCCACATGAATGTTTAAAAAGCTGTAAGCATGAGCCAGCCTAAGAACTTGCATTCCAAAATATATACGTTATGTTTTCCCTATGGCTATAAAAGTGTATATTAGTTACCTAAAAAAGTTGGTTCCATATATAAGTTTAGGTAAATGTTTATGTTATTCTAAGATACACTGCAGGAGAACATAAATGCACTGACACAAAGTCTTAGAACATGGTATGACGCATAGTTTTTAAGGAGTGTTAGTTTTATATTATTCGAGCGATGGATATGCAAAAAGCCCAGACTTCACTGCCATAACATTCATCCATTACAAAACAAAAAGCATTCTATAATAGACATGCTCTTATCTGACAATATGAATGTTACTTTCTTTGCATTATTATTAATATTGCTTAATATTTCGATGCAGTAATTGTCTGATTTCTTTTCTGAATGTATTTATCTTCATTCATTCTTTCCAAGGTTTTTGTTTCTAGTCCTTATCTTACGCATTGTTATTGCTATTAAATTTTAAGCCTTTTTAATTCTGAGAAGGCAAAAAGTGGAAACCTAATAAACACATGCATATGTACAAATAAAAAAAAATAAATAATAAAAACTTAAAAAAACAAAAACAAATATAAAAACACTGACCTTGTACTGCTCAATCTATTGAAACTTTAAAAATATAAAAAATAAATAGAAAATCAAACAAATACATTTTATTTTGTTTGAATTCTATATACACAATTGCAATCAAGTAAAACTTATAAACATGTGACTTACGGTAAATTTCCAAAACTACTGTAGCTTCCTGGGTCTGTCCTTTGGCATCTGTTGCTTGACAGCGATATATCCCTGCATCTTCTATATTTGCGTTGTAGATGGTTAATCGTGACCTCACGCCTTCCTTTTGCACCACTACCCTCTGTGTTGAAATGATCTTCTCTCCTTGAGGATTGTACCAGTCTACACTCTCAGGTTCACCAATTGCTGCGGAGAACCACGGATGAGAAAAGTTTGAAAACACGTTTCGAATGCTTGTTTTGGCACTGACATTTACTATTATGTAACAATTTTAGCAATCGAGAAACAAAAGCAAGTAAAAGACTAGAAATCCAAAGATCTTAGAAAACTGAAAGTAAACACAAATGGTAGCACAAATGCTCATTGTTGTTTATCCAACAGTGAGGATTCAATATCATTTGAGTAAGTAAAACCCAAATGCTCCATGGGAAATTTCCTGTACAATAGACAAGCTGTGATAGTTGAAACTATATCTTGAAAATCTATGGACTATAAGACTTCAGCATTTAAGTGCTGAAACTACCTTCACTAATGAGCTAGACAGAAACAACATAAGCCCCAGAGATAGTATCTGAACAGAAATATGATTCCTAGCATGACTTTACTTGTTCTTGTATCTTTGCTGGGGTCAGGAGATAGGACTTGTATCTCTAACAGTGCAGAGCTAACAAAAGTGTTAGCTACAAAACAAACTCTGGCCTTTGATAATACTAAATTTTGAATTAATTTCCCAAGAGGCTAAACTTGTGTAGATAAGGCCAATGACCATTTTTAAACTGAAGTCCTAATCTCTTTTCCCAACTGAGATGAGTAGCTTCACGATTTTAATCTAAAACTGTTAACTATTTAATCATATGATAGTTAGAATGCATTGAAATGATACTTGTACTGCTAGGTAATTGCAACCAAATTTTTACAAGGTAAACATTTATTTAAGTTTTCCAATTCAGAATCTAGGTTATTATCCTCTTCTTAAAAGCTAAAGCTTTCTGTGTTTGCTTTTAGTCACCAAAAGGATGTATTTCACCTAATTACTTGAGAGATCATTTGTGGAAGCTGCATACACTATTAACTCAAAGTACGGGAGAAAATGCATGAAGTTAACTAACATCTGCAGGACCTCTTTCAAGAAAATTATTCCTTCTCATTTTTTTCTAAGAAATAGTTTTAGAAACAAATTATCCTTTTATAACAAATTACACATGCTTGAGCAAATGTATGAAAGAAAGTTTAGTGAATCTTATACGGATGGTAGCAATGTTATCTTCAGTTTTTCTGAACAAATTATAAAACCATGGGTGGTTACAGGATAATGCATTTAAAGTTTGGGATTTGTTTTAATTCCTTCCTCTGTATGGAAATAACAAAAGAATAATTTAAATGAACATCACTATAAATCTAAATAATATAAAATCTCATTTCATACAGTAAATTAAATAGGATAATCAAGGAAATAGTTTGCACATTTTAATTATTAATAACATGATAGAAACTTCATTATCATGGAGAGTTTATTTGATATTTTCAGTCTTACATCGCTCTTTCCTGGGATATCTGGCAAATAAATTTCATCAAAACTTTCCATATTTGTAGGACTACACTATTGTACAAAGTATTATGGTTGCCCAGAGTCTTCTTCAAAGTTGCAATGCATAGTAAAAATAGAAAATTATTATAAAATTTTACAGAATATTTACAAATATTTTCTATGTGCTGACCACCTCTTTGTAAATTTGGGTAGTGACTGTTTTGTAAATCAATGTACATGTAGCTACAATTTCCCATTTTTCTTATGCATAGTGACTTTAGCTATGACTTGTGGTCCATCCAGTATCTATAAAATACTATGAAGCTTTTCATTTTTGTAATCCTTGTTATAAATTGTATTTACTATATATGACACACCATTTTAAACTCTCTAGGGGTATGACTATCTTTGGGTTTACATCTAAAACAAAGTCATTTTATTGAGTTTTATATGTTTATGTTTCTAACGTATCTAGAAATTTTGGAGTCATCTGTATAGTTACCATTGTAGAGAAAAAATACATTCTGATATTTGAATTTCATAGTTTTGTCATATCTTTTTCTTTAGAATTTTGCTTTTCTACTATATTCAATATAAATAAGACCATTTCCATTATTGCAGTACAATTCTTGGTGATACATCTTTGTAACAAAGAAAAAAATGTTTATTTCGATGATATTAATTCACGCTTGGAAATTTCACCTTAATTTGACCTATGTATTATGTAGAGGTAATTGTAATCTGTACTATATGCCTTGCCAATATGTATACAGAAAGGTAATACCTTTTCATTTTATTTCAAGAATTCATTTTAACTATTTTATTATTGTGTCATTAATCATGCAGTTGAATGTATATACATGTGTACATGCATCTACGTAGATAAAATATAGATAAGATTTAGAAACAGTGATCTATATTCTTTTGCCAACGCTCATCTGACAAAGTAGGTGAGGTTAGATCAATAACAGTCTGTCGTCTACTCCCTGATTCTTCATTCATCAATATAATAAAAATGTATTAACAGACCTATACATTCAAATTATTAGGAAGGTAAAGGTATGATGAAATCATGGGCTCTATTAATGTTTCATAACATGAGATATTTTAGAATTTCTACACAGACACTACGAATACTACTAGTCCACAAGTTATCATAACTATGTCTCTTTCTTTTATTTATTTTTCAAAGATGGGTACTCACTATGTTGTCCAGGCTGGAGTTCAGTGGCTATTCACAGCTGAGATCACAGTGAACAGCAGGCTCAAGCTCCCTGGCTCGAGCAGTTACTTGCCTCAACATCCTGAGTAGCTGGGACTACAGGTGTAACCACCTTTTTCTAATTGTAATAATTTTAATAATAATTTAAATAAGCCTTGCCATTCTCAAGACACCTTTTATAATGCATTTTGTGTCACAAATGCCTATTCTGATCTAGTTTCCAATCACTTTAGTATAATCCATATGACGGTTCTAAAACATTTTCATAACGAATTTTGGTACTAAAGGAATATTTTTGAAAACTTTAGGTATGAAGATTTGTATTTACCAAAACTGAATATGATGAATCTAAACAGATGCAGAATGCGTTCATTCATTAGTTCTTCACTACACTGAATTATAATTTGATGTTGAAGTACTTGTATTTAAATGTCTTCTGAAAAACTTCTGAATGTACATAATGAATGAATTTCATATTATTTTCCCTACACATCCTGAGTAGCTGGAACAACAGGCGTAACCACCTTTTTCTAATTGTAATAATTATATATAATACTCATTAATAATAAAAATTTTGGAAAACCTTTTCTGATTAAATATCTACTTTTTAAAATAATATTTTCTCCTAAAATTTTCATTCAAGTATAACTGCAATACAATTTGCCATATGTAATTTATTTACTTCATATTTATAGGGATGGTTCAGTTGCATCATTTACATTCATCCTAATATTACTATTTAGACAGAAATAGCATTTAGATTCTTTTAAAATTGTATGTACATTATATTCAATAATAATTTATTTTCTAAGTAAATACTTTGGAAGTCATAATAAATAAATTGAAATTAATAATGTTAGAGCTCATAGTGTTTATATGCAAAATGTGATTATTAACACTTTCCAAACATTGTAAACCCAGTAAGAAGATGGTAATTTAAGAGAACATAATTTTTAACTATTTAATTTAGCCAATATATTTTATTTAGTAAATGAAGCAGAAAACAGGTGACCTGAAAATCCTTGTAGAAATGCATACCTGTACATGTGAAGAATTTAGATTCTCCCACACTAAGCTCTACTTTGCTGAGTGAAATTGTCACTTGAAGAAGAGCTGAAAAAAAAATAGTAATGGTTAATTATGGTTTTAAACACGATTTCTAAGATTTTAAGAGACATCTAAACCACATGTTGCAAGCAGCACATTTTCTGCAAATTTTAGTTACCCATTAAGAAAAATGAAAGTTTGGTAAAATATACTCTAAAATTATATCTGTTACATTATTATGCATTAAAAAAACAAAATACAGCACATAGTCAAGTTAATATGCTGAAAGGTAATATTCTGTTAGTCAAGAAAATAATCAAATTTATACTCAAGACATCTCTCTCTTGTTCACAGACTAAGCCTTCTATCTACCACCAGATTGAGTAATAGGGAAAGATTTTTTGAAAGCTGAAAGTTTTAAAGTCTAAGTCCTCTGGTGTAATGACAACAATAAACCTGTATCTATATCTTTCTATGTATATTATAAACACTTTGACAAGGTACTCAAATATCTCTATTCAAAGAGGCACACATAAGCAAGGGAGCATCGTTGCCTGGGGAAGGGTCAAGGAGCATTGATTTTCATATGATCAATCAGTAAAGTAAAGGAACCAAGACAGTGGCAATAAAATAGATGGGCTTCTCAGTAGTTCGAAAGCTTGTGGTTAAAATCGAAGTAAAATAGTTTAATTTTCTAGAATTTTAGGTGATAATGAAAATGCCATTTAAAAATGAATTAACAGACATGTTGCAGCCCATGTAGCCTATGGCTAGGAGGAGTGAGAGTTATAAGAAATACCTGAATATCTCAAATATGGAACACCTGGGTGGAAAGGGCATGGAGAGGAATTTAGCTCTCTTAACAAGCATGAGAGCTCGCGAGATGAGAGCAGTGGTGAATTGGCAGTCTCTACACCTGTGGTGTTGAGAAGCACGAGATTAGCCTTATATTAGGCTGGAGGAGAAGGCAGTCAAGGAACATGCGCATTCTATCACGGACCCGCTGACTCTGTCTCCTCTCCTGCCTGCAGAACACCAGCACGGCATCTCTCTGCTAAAGATCACCAAGCTCTGCTAAAGACTAAGATCTATCTTTCTAAGAAGACTGCTTTACTCTCTCTAGGACTCTCTCTCTCTCCAGCTAATGTAGACAGCCCTCAGGCACCTAAGAGAAACTGTACCAGAGCAAGGTAACTTAGCGGTCCACGTCCGGAACTTAGTTAAGCTGGGCCAAGACCTGGCCAGTCCTGGGCCCTCACACAGGCATTTTTTTCTATTAACATACTGTCTGTACACTATAGTGTGTCCACTCCCAAAAATCTACTCCACCAGCCTTTGCTCTCGGAAATACTTAGTTGAGCGTTCAGTAAAAATAATGAAGGTACAAGGGATAAATGGAAAAAAAAAAACACACAAAAAACTCTGAAATGAGAGTACAAGACTGCACTGAGAATTTGCTGATGATAGAAACCAAAAGGCTTGTATAAGTGACATGAACTATACAGAGATAGCATCTGAGCTTGTCCAGAACTACAGGGTGCTACATAACACCAGGCAACACTCACCAGAATAATCCTGACCCTCAAAGGCGGGTGTAGAATCGACCCACCCACTGGGAATGGGAGATGATGAGACTTGCTTTCCTTGAGTTGGGTCAGGGGGAAAATGTTTCTCTTTACATTAACCATATATTCTGCCATAGCCTAGATTTTGGATTTTATTTATAAACATGGGTCCTTTGGAAAACCCCAACCTTAGAAACTAAAAATTAGTCTCACACATACGGCTCACAGATAAGTGGGAAAAAAGTCCTGAGAACAGAGACCTAAGAATTTTATAAATGAAGCTTACTTTACTCTAAAGTTGCATTCTATTCTTTTAAATAAACATTTGGAATTTTATTTAAAAAAAAAAAAACACAACCATGGACATTGTTACAGTTAGAGGCCCTCTTGGTTCTCCACAATGATACTGAGCATGTTCACAAGGGGTTAAACGGTGATCTAACATTAAAAAACACATCGTGAGAGTTGTGGGTCCAGTTTCCGTCTTTGACTGGTAGTCAACCAGTTCTTTCGGCGCCATCTGTTAAAGGAGTCTTTTCCTCAGTGTACATTTTGTTCAGTTTATCATATCGCTCATGGCGCTACACAGCTGCATTCATCTCTAAGTTCTCTATTCTATTCCATAGATTTCTATCTCTATTTTTGTGCCAGTACCATGCTGTTTTGACCACTGTACTACATCCTGAAGTCTGGAATACTATTCAGACATAAAAAGACGGAGATTTTTACATCTTTTGTATTTACCTGAATGGAGCTGAAACACATTGTTTTTACTAAAGGGCCACAAGACAACGTACCCAAATTAATATGAAACCAATAGAAAACAACTATGTGCCCAAACATGAGTATATTCAAGTGGATGAGGGTGGTGACGAGGGAAAGGGAGGAAGAAGGGGGATTGGTAAAGCTCTCACCTAATGTGCACACTGTAATGATATTCAGCACCCCCTCAGGGTGGAGGGTGCAACTACAACCTGAACTTTACCTTAGAATTGTAAACATTTATACTCTCATATTAATCTGAAATTTTAAAAAAGATATAACTCACTAAAAATTAAAGAAAAACAACACACAGTGAAATAAGCCACTGTGAGCAACAGTCAACAGAAACAGTTGGGAGAAATAAACTCCCCTCCCTCAAATTCAAATAATTTGTAGACTAAGAATATAATTATAAGAAATGTTTAAAGAAATAAAATGTGCTATCAGAGGAAAAACAAAGAAAGGAACAAACTATTTAAGAAAGACCTGTTAAATATGTTGTTTAAGTTTTTAAAATGTTTCCTCATACTTCCTGTCTTAAAATTTAAAATTAATTCTCTTTCAGAAACATCTCTGGAAATGGGATAGGTTATATGGCTTTCTTCTGTCTTTTCAGCCTTGGGTTTTATTTTTATTCGTCATTGCCCAAATTTCGTAGAGTACATATTTATAGGGGCTCAATAAATGTTCAAGCAAATCTAACATTTCAGAGAGAGAAAAGCTAAAGAAAAAAAGTCATAAAGAATGTGAAGAAAACCAGTAGAATCATGAAATAAGGGATTGTCTATACACCATTACAAATGCTGATTCCAGTAAAAATTCAGAGAAGAAAAATTTAGCTTTAATTAACAATTCAATAGGTGAATTTAGTTACAGTTGAATGATATCAACAGAGGTAAACAGAAGAACACAAGAAGTTGGGAAAAAAACATAAATCTAAAAAAAAAAAAAAAAAGGATAAGGTATTGGGATCCACAATCCTGGTCAGAGGTGCAGGGATTTCTATCGTGAATAAGATTTGAAAATGCCTACAGATAGAAGGGAAGGGGCAGAAAGAGATCGCTAGATTGAACAAAAGAAAAATTGTAATATGTCCCTCATTCTCTTTTCTTTCCTCTCTCTAATTTCTCCTTCAAGACAGCATGCCACCAATGCCCGTTCTCTTTGGACCTTTAGTCTATACTTTTGCAAAACATAAGTCTTACATTTCCAACTTGCAGTTAGCATTCAGTTGGATAATATACTTTTAATTTCAAACTCTCTATTTGCAAACTGAACCAGTTTCACTTTCACTAAATTTGGTCCCTCGTCACTTTTCCGTTTTGGGTGAACATCAATCAATTTCCGAATCTGGGTTATATAATCTTTGAAATAGTGTAATTGTACATAGTTATGGAGTATAAGTGATATTTAATTTAATACATGAATACAGAGTACAATGATCCAATCATGGCATTTAGGATATCCATTACCTCAAATATTTACCATTTCTTCGTATTGGGAATCTTTCAAATTTTCTAACTATTTTGAAACATACAATAAATTGTTGCTAACTAGAGTCACAACTTACTATGAAAAGATGGAACTTATTCCTTCTATTGAACTGTATGTTTGTACAATAAATAGTCTCTCTTCATTCTGACCCCAACATTCCCAGCCGCTGGTAAGAATTATTCTATTCTCTAGCCCCATGAGATATGAGATTAACTTTTTTAGCTTCCACATATGAATGAGACCTCGCAATACGTGTCTTTCTGTTGTTGCCCTATTCACTTAATATCAAGTCCTCCAGTTCTCTCCATTTTCCCATGAAAAACAGGATTTCATTCCTTTTTTTTTTAGACAGTGTCTCACACTGTCACCCTTGGTAGAGTGTGTGGCGTCACAGCTCACAGCAATCTCCAACTCTTGGGCTTAAGAGATACTCTTGCCTCAGCCTCCCAAGAAGCTGGGAGTACAGGCACCCACCAAAACACACAGCTACTTTCTTTCTTTCTTTCTTTCTTTCTTTCTTTCTTTCTTTCTTTCTTTCTTTCTTTCTTTCTTTTTTTTTTTTTTGAGAAAGAGTCTCACTATGTCACTGTGGGTAGAGTGCCATGGCATCACTGCTCACAGCAACCTCAAACTCTTGGGCTTAAGTGATTCTCTTGTCTCAGCCTCCCAAGTAGTTGGGACTACAGGCACACCACAATGCCTGGCTATGTTTCTTTGTGAGAGGTTGCGTTGGTGTTTTGCGGGCCCGGGCCCGCTTTGCGCCTGCCGCCCTG
>CAUYRH010135110.1:0-40165 GCA_963574655.1 Perodicticus potto | reverse complement strand
CCTTAAAGAAGGATGGTGACTTTTCCTCTTTCATATTGACATGGATGGAGCTGGAACATGTTCTCCTTAGCAAAGTATCTCTAGAATGGAAGAAAAAGTATCCAATGTATACACCCCTAATATGAAGCAAATTTATATCTTTTAAGCGAAGGCAACAACCCACTTATTGCACAATAAGATGGGGAAAGGGGAGAGGGAGGGAAGAGGAGGGAGAGGGTCGGGGGAGAGATGATAAAGGGTGAGATCACACTTGTGGTACATATGTGAATGGTCAGGAGAAAACTTCTAAATACGGATCAAAATTGTTTTCACATAGTAAATGAGAAAATATCATGAATGTTATATTCATCAGGTTGATTAAAAATATCTCCGATTGTATGGGAAGCCCGCACACTGTACTCCAAGACTGAATTATTGTACACAGTTCTGACTCAATAAAAAATAATTAAAAAAAAAAAACAAAAAACAAAAGGGTTGTGACCCACAGGTTGAGGACCGCTGTTAACATAATATCCTTCAGGCTTATCCATGTTGTCTCAAATGATGGCATATCATTCTTTTTTATGACTGGAATATTCAATTGCTTATGTATACTACATTATTTTTTGTCCATTCATTCATTGATGGACACTTAGGTTGATTACTTAGCTTGGGTATTGTGAATAGTGCAGATGTCAATTTGACGTATAGATTTCATTTTCTTTGAATATATACCAGTAGTGGGATTGCTGGATCATATGGTAGTTCTATTTTTAGTTTTTTGAGGAACCTTCATCGTGGTTTCTATAATGGCTGTGCTAATTACATTTCCACTAACAGTACATCAGAGTTCTATTTTCTCCATATCCTCACAAGCATTCGTTTTTTGTCTTTTTGATGATAATCATTTTAGCTGAGGTAAGATGATTTATTTAGTTTTTGATTTGCATTTCTCTGGCTATTAGTGATTGATATTGAACATTTTTCATGTATCTGTTGAGTATTTTTATTTTTTCTTTCAGGAAATATCTATTCAGATTATTTGCCCATTTTAAACTCACTTTTTGTTTTGCTGTTGATTTCTTGTATATTCTGGATATTACTCTCTTACTGTATGGATAGTTTACAAATATTTTTTCCCATTCTGTAGGTTATCTCTTCACTCTGTTAACTGTTTATTTTGCTGTGTACATCTTTTTAGTTTGACATAATACCATTTGTCTTTTTTTGCTTTTGTTCCTTATTCTTTTGAAGTCTTACTCTAAAACTTTTTGCCCAGGCCAATGTTCTGAAACATTTCTCCTATGTTTTCTTCTGGAAGTTTCACAGTTTGGGGTTTTACATTTACTCTTTAAGCCATTTTCAGTTGATTTTTATATCTGATGAAAGATAGAGGTGTAGTTTTATTCTTCTGCATTTGGATAATTAGTTTTCCCAGTACCATTTATTGAAGAGACTATTTTTCCCTGAGTGAGCGTTTTTGGTGCCTTTGTTAAAAATCAGTTGTCTGTAAATGTATGGATTTACTTCTAGGTTCTTTTTCTGTTTCATTGGTCTCTGTGTCTGTTTTATGCCAGTACAGTGCTGTTTTGCTTACTATAGTTGTGTGTTGTATGTTTTGAAGGCAGGTATTATGATGCCACCAGCTTTGTTCTTTTTGCTCAGGACCACTTTGTCTATTCAGAGTCTTTATGATTCCATATAAATTCTAGGTTTTTTTTTTATTTCTTTGAAGAATGTCATTGGTATTTTGATAGAGATTGCATTGAATCTGTAGATTGTTTTAAGAAGTATAGACATTTTAATAATATTAATTCTTCTAGTTCATGAACATGGTATATCTTTACCCCTTGTTTTGTCCTTTTCAATTTTTTTTCATCAATTTTTTATAGTTTTCCTTGCAGAGATCTTCCACCTCTTTGATTAAATTTATTCCTACGTATTTTTTTGGTAGGTATCATAAATGGGAATTTTCTCTTGATTTCGCTTTCAGATTATGTGTTATTGGTGTATAGAAACATTACTGATTCTTGTATATTGATTTTCTATCCAGAAACTTTACTCAGTTTGTTTCAGTTCTAACAGGATTTTTATTTTTTATTTGTATTTTTGGTAGAGTCTTTATGCTTTTCTAAATGTAAGATCATGACTGCAAACAGGGACAATATGACCTCCTCTTTCCCAATTTGGATGCCCTTTATTTATTTCTGTTGTCTGATTGCTTGGGCTAGGACTTTTATTACTATGTTGAATAAAAGTGGTGAAAAGTCTTCCTTGTCTTTTTACAGATAGTAGAGAATAGTATTTCAACTTTTCCTCATTCAGTATGATGTTAGTTTATGGTTTTGTCATATATGGCCTTTATCATTTTGAGGTATGTTCCTTCTATACTTAATTTGTTGAGTTTTTATCATGAAGGGATATTGAATTTTAGCAAATGCTGTTTCTCTCCTGAGATGATCATTGTTTTTCTATTCCTATTGTTGATATGATGTACCATATATTAGTTTGTTTGCTAGTATTTCATTGAGGATTTTTACATTTGTATTCATCAGGGATATTAGCTCTCTCTCTTTCTCATTTTCTCTCTCCCTCTCTCCCTTTCTCTCCTTATCTCCTTGTGGTATCCTGGTAATTCTAGTCTTGTAGATTGATTTGGAAGATGCCCTCCCTTCAACTTTGGGAATAATTTGAGAAGAATTGTAGTAGTTCTTCTTTAAAAGTTTGGTAGAATTCAACAGCAAAGCCATGTGGTCCTGGGCTTTTGTCTTTTGGGATATTTTTTATTATTGATTAAATCAGTCAAATATTTGTTATATGTCTGTTCAGGTTTTCACTTTCTTCTTGGTTCAGTCTTGGTAGGTGGTATGTGTCCAGGAATTTATCCATTTCCAATTTGTTGGTGTATAGCTTTTCATAATTGTCTCTAATGATCCTTTGTATTTCTGTAGTATGAATTGTAATATCTCCTTTTTAATCTCTGATTTTATATATTTGGGGTTTCTTTTTTTTGTCTATTAATGGTTTGTCAATTTTGTTTATCTTTTTAGTTTCAATTTCATTTATTTTGGCTCTTTATTATTTCTTACCTTCTACTAATTTTAGCTTTGATTTGTTCTTTTCTAGTTCTTTGAGGTGCATAATTAGATTGCTTATTTGAACTCTTTCTAGTTTGTTGATGTAGGTGTTTGTTGCTATGTACTTTCCCCTTAATACTGCTTTTTCTATATTCTAGGGGTTTGGGTATGTTGTATTTACATTTTCATTTGTTTTCAAGAAATTTTTACATTTTCTTCTTCATTTTTATATTGCTCCATTGGTCATTGAAGAGCATGTTGTTTCATTTTCATTTACAGTAGACCTTCTTAAGTTGACCTAATTTTCATAGACCAGACATGCACTATATATATGTATCATTACAGTGGGCTTAGTTCCTTATGTTGACCACCTCCATACGTTGTCAACATTAACAAACTGGTCAGTTTGTTAATAATCCCTTGGGTGGTCAATTTACAGAGGTTCTACTATATTTGTAAAGTATCCAAAATCCTATGTGTTATTGATTTTTATTTTTCTTCCATTGTGGTCAGGAAAGATTCTTAATAGGGATTTGACTTTTAAAAAGTTAAGACTTAGGTCAGATGCAGTGGCTCATGCCTGTAATCCCAGCACTTGTGAGGCCAAGGTGGGTGGATTGCCTAGCTCATGAGTTCAAGAACAGCCTGAGCTAGAGTGAGACCCAGTCTCTAAAAATACCTGGGTGCCTGTAGTCTCGGCTACTTGGGAGTGTATAGGTTGCTATGAGCTAAGATGCCATGGCACTCTACTGAGGGTGACCAAATGAGAATCTGTCTTAAAAAAAAAAAAAGGATTTAAGACTTACAAGTGTGTCCTTTACCCAGAATATGTGTGTTGTACCTGCTAGGTATAAATTTACTTAACCCTTCTCCCACATTTTTGATTTCCATTGAGTTTTACTTCCATGTTTGTGCATAAAATGTACAAAAGCAAATTATGTAACTAAAACATGTGTATCCCTATAATATTCCCAATATTATTTTAAAAACCCAATATAAAAAACATTAAGACTTATTTTGTGGAGTAACATATGGTCTATCCAGTAAAGTGTTGCATTGCTGATGAGAAGAATGTGTATTCTGCAATTGTTCGGTGAAGTCAGATTAATAAATATTTGTTGCATAAAGTTGCTTAAGTTTTAGAGCCTCAGGTTTTCGTTTGTCATATAGAATAACAATTGGTAAATCAAAGTTTGTGGTTGGATGTGGTGGTGTGTGGCTTTAGTCCCAGTTATTCTGGAGACTGAGGCAGGAAGATTGCTTGAGCCTATGAGTTTGAGGTTACAGTGAGCTATAATTGTGCTATTGTACCCAAGCCTAGAGAACAGAGAGAGACCCTGTATCTTAAAAAAAAAAAAAAAAAAGGCCAAGTTGTACTTAGAATTAAGTGAGAGAATAAATGTATCTGATTTACTACAATGCTTAGCTCACAATAAGTAAAACAATAGTTTGTCATTGTTTCTCTATGATTATTTTTATTATAATGTTTGCTTCCATTTTCCTGTGTTCTTCTCATGCCTGTTATGACACCCAGTAAACCATCCACAGTATTATGAGCATTTGGGAGTTACAAATGCTAACTGGTTAGATACTTGCAATTAAATCCTAACTTAGTTCTCTCTTGGCCATGTTTTTCTGTACAGGTCCTGCAGCTGGGCTCAGACATCCTTCCCCAATACAAGCAAGAGGCGCCAAAGACTCCCCCTCATATCATCTTACATTACTGTGTTTTTAAGACCACATGGGATTGGATCATCTTGATCTTGACCTTCTATACAGCCATCTTGGTCCCTTACAATGTCTCCTTTAAAACCAGGCAGAACAATGTGGCCTGGCTGGTTGTGGATAGCATCGTGGATGTCATCTTTTTGGTGGATATTGTGCTCAATTTTCATACCACCTTTGTTGGACCAGCGGGGGAGGTGATTTCTGATCCCAAACTTATCCGCATGAACTACTTGAAGACGTGGTTTGTGATTGACCTTCTGTCCTGTTTGCCATATGATGTCATCAACGCTTTTGAGAACGTGGATGAGGTTAGTGCCTTTATGGGTGATCCAGGGAAGATTGGTTTTGCTGATCAGATTCCACCACCACTGGAGGGGAGAGAGAGTCAGGTACATCCCTCAAATCTCAGACCTTGTTGTCATGTCTTTAAAACTGAATTAAATGTGGGTGGTTGACAGCAGAGTAATTAAGTGGGTGGGAACTAGCATGACTGATGTCCAGAACAGAGGGAGCATGCTTGATTGATACCCTTGCCTGCTATTCCCATCCTTTGGAGGTTTGGTGGCTCTGCATGTCAGTGAATGGATGTGGAAGAGATAAAAGGCTTACTCTTACTGCATGTGAGTGTAAGCCACTGGCTCAGGGGTGGTGGGGCTACAGGAGCAGATATGCATGGCTACTGCACTGGTGAATCTTACACTTGGTATTCAGTTGCTGAATGTTTACTTATTTATTGATTATTCTAATTATGGGAATTTTTCTTTTGTCTTCTGCTGACCTTTAGTGGTTTTCATAGCAGTTAACTCCTCATAAGAGTAGTATAATTTTTTCCCTAAGTTTGTTTCTCCCTCCCTCCCTCCCTCCCTCCCTCCCTCCCTTCCTCCCTCCCTCCCTTTCTCCCTCCCTCATTTCCCCTCCCTTCCTTCCTCCTCCCTCTCCTCTCCTCTCTCCCTCCCTTTTTTCTTCTTTCTTTCTTTCTTTTCGTTTTTGCAAATTTCAGAACAAGTTATTTCTTTGCTAAAAATGAGTTTTGGAGGTGAAAATTTGCTGAGGTACTAAGATGGTAGCTGTGGTTAAGAGAAGTGGCATTTTTGAATTACACTGCTGTTTTAGTCCATTTTGTGTTGCTACATAAGAATACCAGAGACTGGGTAATTTATAAAGGAAAAAGGTTTATTTGGATGACAATTCTGATGGCTGGAAATTTCAAGATTGGGCATCTGGTGAGGGCCTCTGGTTGCTTCCACTTATGGCAGAAGTTGAAGGGGAGCTGGCGTGTGCAGAGATCACATGGTGAGAGAGGAAACAAGAGAGAGAGAGCATGGGAGAGGGGAGGTACCAGACTCTTTAATAACCTGTTCTCCCTGGAACTAATAGAATGAAAACCCACTCATCTCTGAGAGAGGGCATTAATCTATTCATGGAGGATCTGCCCCCATGACCCAAACACCTCCCATTAGGCCCCACCTCTAACATTGGGGGTCAAATTTCGATATGATGTTTGGAGGGGACAAACATCCAAACCATAGCAACTATTTTATTTTTATTTTTATTTTTTATTAAATTGTAGCTGTGTACATTAATGCAATCATGGGGTACAATGTGCCGGTTTCATATACAATCTGAAATATTTTCATCAAACTGTTTAGCATAGTCTTCATGGCATTTTCTTAGTTATTGTATGAAAACATTTGTATTCTGCATTTAGTAAGTTTCACCTGTACCCTTTTAAGATGCACCGTAGGTGTGGCCCCATCAATTGCCCTCCGTCCATCCATCCTCCCCCTTCTCTTCCCCTCTCTTGCCCCTTTCCCCACATAGCAACTATTTTGGATTGTTAGTCCTGCAGGCAATTGAAGGAATTAAAGAAGATAAATTCACTGTGAATGTGTTAGACTTAAGACGTGTTCAAACGGTTTGTCTGAATGGGCGTCTGGGACATGTTGCAGCAAAAAGAACCAGTGGGCTGGTTAGAGTGAATTTCTTCTTTGAAAAAGCAAAGAGATCAAGTCATTGCAAATAAAAACATCAGATTCTTATCTAGTTTGTGTTCTGTGGGAATTGATCTTCCTTTTTCATAGTGAGGATTACAGAGGATCCCAAGGTCTGTCTGTCTGGGTGGTTAACTGGGTGGGTAATCTAGGAGGCCACCTGAAGGCTGAGTTGAGGCATTGCACATTCTCTGGTAATGCTCCTAGGACTCAGCCTTGAAACAATTGGAAGGAATAGCCTGCTCCCTGCCAGGAGATCATGACCTGACCAATGACTCCATGTCTTACTGATGGCATAATGATTCTTCTTTGCTGTTAGATTAGTACCAGCAGTGGGCAAGGACACTATCCTCTTCTCTGGGAGAACCCAACACCAACCACTTTTCTCTCCAATGAAGAGTAGCTCTTCCTACAAAATGCTGCTAAATGTAGAGCTGGAAGGAGAGAGTTTGGATGCTCATATGCTTTAGATCCAGAGTAGTCCCAGCTTTTATCTGTGTGGTATGTTTTAATATACTTTAAACTTCCAAGGACTGATTCTCTGGGTGGCTTTTGTAGATTTTATAGGGGGATTAAATGAGTCAAGACTGATCATTTACAAGAGCAGAATCATCTCTAAAGTGAATGCTGGAATTCTTAAATGTGAATTTTAGTACATGTTGGAAATGATATTTGTCTCTGTAAGCACATTTCTAGAAAATTTTATGTTAGGAGGAAAATAACATTTTGGCTTAGGTAATTCAAATGAATTATCTCAATCTAAAAGAGCTTCTTATACAGACATGGAAAATGGAATTTAACTTGAAGAAACCATCTGAGTTTTTAAAGGAAACCATTTGCTATTTATAGCAATGGCACTGAAATTTTGCAAATAAATAGAACAATTCTTCAGCTTCCACAGATTCTTATTAAAAACGGGCAGAACTACAAACATATATGTAAATGTGTCAAGATTACCTGGTAGGTTAACAGAACAGAGAGCTTCTCCTGAGGGATTACGTATGTTGGGTTGGAACTCCTTTGCCATTATTTATGAGTACCCCAAGGGTGGGTTCTGATTTCTAGATTCATGAGATAGATCAGTGAATAGGAAAAGTGTCACTTATCTGTAGCTTTCTAGTTTGTAAAGGGGTTTACTATTAAGGCTCTTACTTCCACTTCTTGCTCATAAATAATAATGTAAATATTAGGAGTTTATAGCTATAATTTGCTTCTCTGAAGATTTGATTTTATATTTGATAGTTTCTTTTAAAGCTTTGGCCTGACACCCCAGATAGTGCCCTTTTATAACAATTTTGGTGGAGTGGAAGGAAATAAATATGAGAAAACTGGTGATTTGGTTCCTTGTTCTGTTTGTGTCACCTATTAGGACAGCTGTGAACCTTGTGTACGTCATTTAGCTTTTCTGGATCACAGTTTTCCTATCTAAATCTTGGGGATAATACTACTTTACCCACTTGAAGGCACAGCATTTGGGTAGTGGATTATTTGAATTCCCTGCCAGCTCCAAGCTCTAGAGTTCGGTGAGTTATAAATGTCATCTGCATTGGTCTTTCCTCCAGAAGCTGACTGCAGAAACTAGAGGCCTAGCGCCCTGATGTCCTACTTGTGGTGTGGGTGGGACGAAGACGAGGTGGGAGGGAGAACTTAGCAGGTGATAAATAGACTACTGGAGGAGCCTGACAGGACCATGGAGCTCTTCTTAGTTCGACCTTCTTAAATCACAAAATGAAAAAAGGACTCAGGTGTGGTGGTTCACACCTGGGCTAGCCTGAGCAAGATCCAGATGTCCTCTCTACTAAAAAAAGAAAAACTACCCAGGTACTGTGGCAGTCACCTGTAGTTCCAAGCTTTTTGGGAGACTGAGACAAGAGGATCTCTTGAGCCCAAGAATATGACGTTGCTGTGAGCTATGATGCCACAGCACTCTACCCAGGATGAAAGAGTAAGACTCTGTCTCAAAAAAAAAAAAGACTCAGGGGGGAAATGATTTAGTCAAGATCACATAACAAATCATATAATCACAGTAATAATGAGTCCTCTTCCAACTTTTCTTTATTCTTAATAGCACCACATTTCATAAGACAGGAAAAAACCACTTATTGAAGGACACAGTTGAGACAAAATTGACCAGGAAGCTTCTAATATGTGCAGCTTACCCCTTGCCTTGGCTGAGTGTGATGGGGAAATTGGACATGGGGTCTGGTTCGGGTGGGTGGGGTGAGCAGCTGCCCTTTTCCCCAAGGTAGATTTGTTGAGCAGTTAAGATGCTTGCAGCAGGACAGACCCAGCACAGTTTCCCAGGCACAGCCCTTTTATGAAAAGGCACCATTAAATTAATGGGTATGCTGGGGCGGTAGTGGTTAGAGGAGGTTGGGGGAGCCATGAAGGACATCCCACCTGTCAAACCTGGATCGGGCTGAAGGGAAATCCTCTTGGTTGGAGAATTCTGATTAGTGGCTTAGCAGGTTCACATCGACCACATGCTCTCTTACCCCTGATTCGTTATGGAGTTGCTAATGTAAGATTGCAGCTTCCTCTGCTCTAGATTCTTTGTTTGGTACAGTGTGCGAAGAAATAAGAAATTATTGACTCATTTCTCATAAAAAATGCACAGAGATGAATTGTCTTTGGTGTTCTCCTAATTATACCAATGGACTTGTGTGCCAGTGGAGACCACCAAAGAAGGTGGATGTAAGCAGTGGTAGCTTTGCCATCTGTGTGTATGGAGTGGGAATAGGGAGGGTGTGAAGTGAAAACATTGGAGCCATCCAAGTCCTGGTTCAAGAAAAAACTAGGGGAAATTGCTAAAGCTTGTAATTGTGAATTCAGCCCAGTGAACATAACCCATCTCCGTGATAAAAGCCACACTAACCATCCCTTTGGCTAAACTTGCTTCACTTATGTAGATGGATACTACATTTGCGTCATTTTCCGGTCTGTTGGTAATAATCTGTTTCAGAGGATGTATGAGAATATGTTTGCACATTAGTTAAGCTGGTTAGAGGACAAAAGGTCTGGAAACTGAGTGAACTAAAGCTTGGAATGGGTATGTTAAAGCAAAAGCCAAATGAGTCTCTTTCAAGAGCTTGGTGGATTGTTATCTTAGTGTACTTTGTGGATTAAAGTTGGAATTATTGTTGACAAAATAGATTTAGTCTCTCAAGGAAACCTCATTGCTTATTGCTATTGGAGTGTGGAAGTGCAAAGGGAAGAATGGAGTCAGTTGTGATATCTCCTGAGTCTCAGGTGGCTCTGTGACTTCAGAGAGCAACACAACCAGCTCATGCCAGTGATACAGCTCACAACTACTGAGAGCTCACTCTCACAGGAGATGCTCTTCTTAGAGCAGAATGGGAGCAAGGTGTGCCAATGAAAAGATGATAGCTCTGATGGCAGCTTCTGTTTATCTCATGCATTCAACTTTCCAAAACACTTTCATACTGATCCCTTTTATTTTTTTTATTTATTTTTTTTTAAATGAAGATTCTCTATTTTGTTTTTATTTTAATTCCTTTTTTTAGTTTTTTTTGCAGTTTTTGGCTGGGGCCAGATTTGAACCTGCCACCTCTGGTATATGGGGCCAGCACCCTACTCACTGAGCCACAGGCACCACTGATCCCCTTTATTTTAACTCTATGTGGCAATGAAGAAACTGCACTGAACTGGGGGAAAAGCAGTTTGTCACCCAGGTGTGTCTCTGCCATCCTGCTGTACCACTTTGTGTAAGTCACTTCATCTCCCTGGACTTAATTTGCCTTATCTGTACAATGAGTCTATCCTAGCTGTAACCTTTTGTGGCTCTCCAGCAAGTATTATCCCTGTTTTGCTGATGAGAGGAAAGGGACAGCTTGTCCTTTTGCCTGATGGTATCTGTTTTGAGGTAGTGAAACTAACCCCAGTCTCCTGACTCCCAGGCTTGTGTGTTTCCTGCAAGTCACGCTGCCTCATCAGAGAATCTGGATGCTGGGGGAACCAAGCTGTTTATTTCAGTCCCTGGCATGACCCCGTCTGCTTTCCTCACATTGGTGGACCTTTCTCGTAGCTGAGACATGAGTGCTTTGGGTGGTCCTGGGTGAACCCAACCTGTCACTGGAGCGTGTGTGCATGGATGGAGGCTGAGGCTGGAGGCCAGCAGTGACTCCAGGGTCTAGTTGCCTGTCCAGCTTATCTCTCATTGGTAAATGGCCTCACTTCTAAATTCTTCTAGGCTCACTAGTCCCTGCTTTTCTAGGCTTTCCTAATTACTGATGCTGAAAGCAAATTGGATGCGTCCAAATTGCTTATACTGTTAATTTATTGTTGTCAGCTCTCATTTATGGCTCCTTTTAGTTAGAAGGCTATTGGTTTGATTTTTATTATTTATTTATTGATTTTTTTTGAGACCGAGTCTCACTTTGTCGCCCTTAGTAGAGGCTGTGACGTTGTAGCTCACAGTACCCTCAAACTCTTGGGCTCAAGTGATCCTCTTGCTTCAGTTTTTCCATTTTTAGTAGAGATGGGGTTCTCACTCTTGGTCAGGCTGGTCTCGAACTCCTGAGCTCAAGGGATCCACTGCATTGGCCTCTCAGATTGCTGGGATTACGGGTGTGAGCCAGCGAGCACAGCCTGGTTCAATTTTTAAACTGATGACTCCTCTGCTGTCCAGCTGGAAGCTGGTAGAAAATTGTCAGTGAAAGTCATGAAATGATGAGGGCTTTGCTTCCCCTGATTTCTACCAGTACTATATAGGTAATTTCTGTGGCTCATAATAACAATTTGGGATTTTTTTATTAGCGGACTTTATTTTTTAGAGCATTTTTGGTTTATAGAAAAATGGAATGATTTGTGCAGAGACCATCACCTCGCCTCCTGCCCGCTACAGGTTTTCCTATGATTATGTAACATTTTGCATTTGTGTGGTACATTTGTTACAAGTGATGAGCCAATATGGATACATTATTGTTTGTTAAAGCCCTTCGTTTACATTAGGGTTCACTCTAATGTATAGAGACATTTATACATTAAATGTCTATACATTTGTATAGAGACATTTTATAGGTGTGGGCAAGTGTATAATGGCATGTATCCACCATTACAGGGTACTCCACCTGTTCTTCCCCGCACCCCCAATTCCTGGCCACCTCTGGAATTGCAGAACCACTGATGTCGTTCTGTACTCAATAGTTTTACCCTTGCTGGAATGTCATCATGTTGGAATCACACAGGATGGAGCCTTTCAGCTCTGCTCGTTTGGCTTAGCCATATGCACATAAAGTTCCTCCGTGTCTTTTCCTTCTAGCTCATTTCTTTTTATTGCTGAGTACTAGTCTATTCTATGGATGTACCACCATTTGTTTACTTAGTAATAGCAAGTTTTAAAGATCATTACTGAGCAGCATGGGCTGTTTTAGCTCTGCGGTATGGGCCTTGTCCTGCTGTCCATGGATCCTGTGGCTGTGGAGAGGTGAGACCCCAGGAGGTGGACTGGCGTGTCTTAGCAGTGAAAACCAACAACAGTTCACACAGGTCGTTATGTCTGATAGTACAAAAGACAGACAAACTAAATTGGATTATAGTGTCTTCACATTTCATCCTTTTTTTCTTGGCGTTTTTTATCTTTTATGTTTGTGCTGAGTATTTCTGCCACCCAATTATTTTAGTAAAAAGAAGACAAAACCAGACACACTGTGGTTTTTCCTCTCGTGTCTTGTTAGCAGCAGGAAGCACTGCAGATGGCTGTGTTTCTCTTTTGATGATCTCGGCTTGCCAGCAGTGGCCAGGGTTTGATTTCAGTGATGTTAGTAATGCTGCTGCTGCCCTTGTGTTCGCAACGTTGTCTAGAACTTTCCCTTTGATTTATGTATTTCATCAGTCTTCTTCCTGACTGGCGCTCACAGTGGGTGAAGGATTGTGCAGGTGACATGCCTCTTGTTCAAACAGAGGCCTCAGATGGAAAGCTGGGCCTAGGTGCTGTACCCCATACAGACCGCTGAGTTATTTCTGATCATAGTTGGGGCATTTGTGTGCGGGAGCAGGGGAGTGGGCAGGGGAGCATTTTTAACAGAAGTTGATCCTGTTTTTAGGAAGTGCTGATTTACTGTGAAGTTGTGATCCCAGAGTTAGAAAAAGGAAGTATAACCTTGAAGAAAATTGCTCTGAGACCGTGAAAGAGCTCTGCATTGCAGAGTAAAGCACTCAGAAGCTGTGCCTGACTCTCTCTGCTGATACATTGTCGGGCTCACCTAGGCTCCTTTCTTTCTCGTCAACCCAAGTTGTACTTCTCTTTTAATTCTCTACCAACTCTTTTTGGTACCTCTTTCAGGGTGGTCCTCTTTAAAGAAATCTCAGAGGGTAGGGGATGGGAATATAACTCCCTAAGGACCTCTCAGTCTAGTGGGGGCCACAGATAATAGGCTCTGATAGAGAATATGAGAGGGGCTCCCAGAGTTAGCCCAAGGGGTTGCAGCCTACAACAGTGAGCACTTAGCCTGCTGAGAGAATCCAGGGAGGCTTCCTGGAGGACATGACTGGGGTTGGTCTGGTGAGGAGAAAGCAGGGCAGTCCTGGGAGAGGAAAGAGCACGTGCGGAGTTGTGCTATTAGGGAGGAGTTTATTACCCTCAAAGCAGAGAGTCAGCACTGGGAGTGAGAGGGAGGCTGGATCCAGTGATGAAAAAATCATTAAGTTTTATCATGTGTGCAAAAAGAAACCACTGAGGGTTTCCAATGGGATGGAACTTATCTAGTTTTTGTTTTTGGAGATGCATTCAGGTAGCAATGGTGAGAACGTGTGAGGAGAATAACACTTGTCTCATCTTCCTCTCTTGCTTTCCCTTGAATTTCGTGCAGTCAGCCTGCTCCCTTCACCAGCACGTTGACCTCTCTGCCCCCAACCCTTGTTCCTTTGCCCCTCAGTCCCAAGGTTGGGTTAAACCCCCACCCGAGCTGGACTCAATTCTCCGCCTCCTCTGAGCACCCTGCAGTCCCTGGATGTGCCTAGAGAACCCCATCCCCAGGAACCCCTGCTGAGTTTGCTCAGGCTGGGCTCTGTTCTCCTCTCTCCTCCAGCCGACGACACCCCGCCTCCACCCTCCCCTGTTCCCCTTGCTCCTTATTCACTGACAAGAGAGGAGCCATAGAAAGAGCTTCCACACACTCTCAGCCCCATTCATTTTCTGCCCTGCGTCAACCCTGCCCCCTCCTTTACTGAGTTACTTCCGTGCTGACTCCGTTCATCTTGCCCACTCCCCAGTTGTTTCCTTTCTCTTCCGTATCTTCAGGGAACATGTGCCGCTTCATTCAGCCCTCTTAGCACAGGCCAGATGTGCCCCATTTTTCCGCTCCTCCTGCTGAAAGAATCCTAGACAGAGTTCTCCGTATGCGTGGCGTCTCCTCTTTCATCCTTCTTGCACTTTTTCCAATCGGGTTTTCATCCTTGTCACTCCATTGAATCTGTAACCGTTCCTGCCAAAGGTGTCAGTGATATCCACATAGCCAAACCCAGCTGTGAAGTCCTCCTTCTCCTCTTCCTATACCTGTCAGCAGTGTCACAACTGGGAGCCCCTCATCTCACACAGAAGGAAACCCACTCTCATGGCCCATAGGGCACCCTCAGCCCATCCCTTGGTGGCCTTATACTGTTTCAGGTGTGTTGGCCTCTCGCTGGCTTCAGAGTACTTGCTGTTCCCTCTGTCTGAGTAGTCTTCCCCTTGATGGGCTTTGCTCTCACTTTGTTGAGGTGTCTGTGTGATGTTATTCAATTAGGCTTTCTCTGACTACCCTGCTAATATGGCCCTATAATCTGAAATAGTCTTTGTTGTCATTGATAACCTCCCTTTGTTACAATTGTTGTTAAGCTTAACAACCAAGGTATAAACTGAGCATGATAAAATATATTAAAGTATGAACTTGGCAATTAAGTTCGTGAACTCATCCTAGAAAAAGTGTTACATGCCTCTTTGCTGGATATCACTACAGTCACCTTTGAAACAACTCCCGTTGGGAAGCTGTGTACCAAAGCCAGTGCCTAGATCATCCTCCAGAGCAGTTTTGGAACTCTTCTTCTAGAATGACCATCAGAGCTATCGGCATATGGCACACAAAACTTGCAACAATAATGAAAGCCACTTAGAAAGGCACTGCCACATGTCAATGTGAACACAGCTTTGAGATACTGATATAATGAGGTTATGAAAACTTACCAAGTTGTTTGTACAGTGCTGCCAACTTACATGCACAGGGGCAAGTTTGTGAACTTAAATGAGTTTTTTGTATATAGCTTAGTGAATTTTAAAAATATATACCTACACATTATCACTACCATCAAAGCATAGAATTTTTCAGCACCCTAGAAGGTTCTTTCTACTTTATTCCAGACTATACTACACTGAAACAACCATTATTCTGACTTCTGATGCTTCAGATTAGTTTTGCTCTGGCTACCACCACCAGGAGTGTACAACCTATGGCCCATGGGCCATATGTGGATTATGTGAGGACTGTTTTCCTTATCTGTGGTGTCAGATATTGTGAAATTATGCATAGACATTTTTCTTCTTTTGCTCATCAGCTTTAATTAGTGTTTGGGTGTTTAACATTTGGCCTATGATGGTTGACTATTTTTCCAATGTGCAGCAGAGAAGATAAAAGGCTGGACACCACAATGGAAGGATTCAGTATACAGTCTTTCCTATCTGCCTTCTTTTACTCAACACAGTGTGCATGGGATTCAATGGTGTTTAGTGTATCAGTAGCTTGCTCTGTTTTGTAGGGTATAGTATTGTTTCAGTTATCTAATGCTGTATAACACACCACCCTAAAACTTAGTGGTTTATTGCAACATTTTATGGCTCATTATTCCTTTGAAATTTGCACTTGGCTCAGGAGGCAGTTCTTCTGTTGACTACTGGAGGTACCTCATAATTGGAATTATACAGTATTTGTCCTTTTATGACTGGTTTAGTTCACTTAGCAAGATGTCCTCAAAGTTCATTCATGTTGTAATGTGTCAGAATTTCCTTACTTTTTAAAGATGAATGTATTTCATTGTAGGTATACCCACATTTCATTTATCTGTTCATTCAGCAATGGGCACAGGGGTTGCTTCCACCTTTTGGCTATTGTGAATAATGTTGCTATGAATATTGGTATACAAATACTTAATTCAAATCCTTCCTTTCACTTCTTTTGGGCATATACCTGGAAGTGGAACTGTTTGATCATCTGGTAATTCTATTTTTTTTTTTTGGAGACAGAGCCTCAAGCTGTCACCCTGGGTAGAGTGCCGTGGCATCACAGCTCACAGCAACCTCCAATTCCTGGGCTCAAGCGAGTCTCCTGCCTCTGCCTCCCAAGTAGCTGGGTCTGCAGATGCCCGCCACAACGCCTGGCCATTTTTTGGTTGCAGCCGTCATTGTTGTTTGGTGGGCCCAGGCTGGATTTGAACCCGCCAGCTCAGGTGTACATGGCTGGCGCCTTAGCCTGTTGAGCCACAGGTGCCAAGCCTGGTAATTCTATTTTTATATTTTGAGGAACTACCATACTACTTTCCACAGTGGCTATATCATGTGACATTCCCACAGTACACAGAGTTCTAATTGTTTCACATCCTTGCCAACACTTGTTATTTTCTACATATAGGTGTCCTAATGGATGAGAGAAGCTATCCCATTGGGAATGAAGTGACATTTGAGTACTTTTTAAGAAATAAATTCTGAGGCTTTGAGATCATTTTCTTCACTAGTTCTTCTTCTTTCTCTCTTTCTCTGCATCCAAATATAAGCAGAGGCATATACTTGGAGAGGTAGGAGAATAAAGATGCTGGGGGTTACAGAAGCCACCGGAAGAGGAACTTGATCTGCTGAAGGGTCCTACAGGAAGTTTCTGCTGAGGTGACTTCTGAGCATATTCGGGTTAGGAGAATTATAGGATGCTTGTAAAAAAAACACTTATTTAGGAAGGTGTTGAAAGAGGGGTGGAACTTTGATGAATGGGAAAGGGAAAGACCATATGAGAGCAGGAAAGGCTAGGTATAAGGCATCACATGTGGGGATGGGAGAAGAGGGGATTTTGTTTTGTTTGATCTTTACTTGTGAGGGAAGACAAATGTTAGTGAAAAATAATTGGGCCAGTCACTTTGTAATCTCTTAAATCAAGTGAAACTCAAGTGAAAGGGTAATAGACACTCCATGGTCTGGTCTAACTGATGAGAAAACTGGGAATCTGCTTAAGAGCTATGCAGACATCTTATGATTTCCTATATTATCATGTGACAGTGTTTGACTCTGGAGTCCATATATGTTAACTTACAAGAAAGAGTGCTACAGACTTTATGGGACAAATACTCTGCCTCAAGGATGTGTTTTCAAGTGAAGCCAGACTTGATTAATTTGCAAGTCTCTGGAGAATCTTTAGAAGAAGAATTCTTTCATTTCATATTTCCTTTCAATTTTTTATGTTACCTGTAAAATAATTCAGAAAATATGGAAGCAGAAATAAAGATTGCCTGTGACCTTGTCTTACTGTTAACATTTTGGAATATTTTATCTCAGTCTTTTTTTTCTCGGAATGTGTGCACATATGTATTTACACATGTTTTAGTAAAATGGAATTATACTGTATGTAGTGATATATAGCCCATTTTATTATCTAAACAATAGGTTTTCTCTTTCCATGTCATTAGAAATCCTTTTACATGAATTTAAATAAAGATATAATAATCCATTGTATAGACAAAGCATAATTTAGTGTTTGCCATTTAGGTTATCTTCTATTTACTTTTTCATCATAATAAACAATGAAACAGAATATCTTTATAAATAAATCTGTGTCACATTCCTGATTGTTTTTCTTCAAAATATTCAAAACACAAATAATTCTGCTCAATGAATGCTAGCAAAGCACGAATTTAGCCATCATCTGGGTCAAGGAATGTAACATAATTAGTTACCCAGACAACCCTCATATCTCCTAAAGACTTCTCCTTTCCTCTTCTCCCAAAGTAACTACTATTCTGATTTCTAACAATAGTGTTCTTTTGCCTATTTCTGCACTTTAAAGAAATGAAGTGAGAATAATGTATTCTTTCGAGTTTTCTTATTTTGCTCAGTACAGCTTTTGAGAGATTCAGGTATGCTTTTGAGGTGTTAGTAGTTAGTTCATTGTCATTGTGTATAATCTATTGAATAAATATAAGTTAGTTCATTAATCCAATTTATTGTTGATGTTCATTTAGGTTATTTTTAAATGAATATTATTGTTCGTATGCTTAGCATACTTATTTCGATTAGAAAGAGTAGAATTGCTGGGTCATAGGTGTTATGTGTAATATTTAGTAAACACTGCCAGTTGTTCAAGGGATTGTGTTAAGCAGTTGCACGAGGTGGTTGCAATACATGAGAATTTCCACTGCTTTAGTTCTTGCCAACATTGTTTTTCGGTTTATTTAATGATACCTAATTCAATGAATTTTTTGTGGTTTCTTGCAGTTTTGATTTAAATTTCCCTAATGACTGAAGACATTTAGCATCTTTTCATAAATTTTTCTTAGGGGTGGTTGTTTTAGGTTATTCTCTTTAATAAAGTACCTGTGCAGAGAATCCTTTTCTATACAGAGCAGGTTTTCTTTAAAAAGATTGATTTTTAGAAGTTCTTTATGTAGTCTGGATGTGAGCCCTTTGTGGGTTATATGTGCTGTCAATACTTTTTTTCTGACTGTGTATCTTTCCTATTTCCTCTCTTATGGGTGCTTTTAATGAGCAGACATTCCTAATTTAGAGCAATTTGTCAGTCTTTTTATTTATATGTCTTGTATCTTGTTTAAATTTCATACTCCCAAGTTCAAGAAGATATTTTCTTATATTATCTTCTAATAGTTTTATTGTTTTCCACTCAAATTTAGATCTGAAGTTCTCTTAGATGGATTATTATGTATGATTTGAAATATAGATTATTTCATTTTTTTTCCGTATGGATATGGCTATCCAGCTGACCTAGTATTGTTCATTTGAAAATACCATCCTTTTTGCCCTTGTCTACAGTCCAACCTTTCATATATATGTGTCTGTATAGTCATGAGTCTTTATCTGTATTTAATTATTTTTCATCAATGTGTGTGTGTATTCCTGTGCCAATATGACATTGTGTTAATTCATGTAGTTTTGTAATGAGTTTTAAGATTGGTTTTATTCCTTTCTTAGACATTTGGTAGAATGCCCAGTGAGGCAATCTGGGTCTGGAATTTTCTATTTTCAGAAGGTTTTCAATATGGACTTACTGATTTTGATATTTGAAGACCCAGTCAAATTTTCTGTTATTTCTAGAGTTGGGTTTTGTAAGTTGTATTTTTCTAGGAATATTTCTATTGCTTTTAAAAATTTGGAGTTATTGGTATATGGTTATTCTAAATAATATCCTTTATGTTTCAATGTCTGTAGGATATGTAGTGGTAATGTTTTATTTTTCCTGAGTTTAAAAACTCCTGATATTTGTTACATTCTTTTGTCTTCATATTCTCTCTCTCTTTCCTCTCCTTTATCAGTTTACTAACTTTATTATTAAATGTTTTCAAAGAAACAACTTTTGTTTTAGAATGTTTATATCTTTTTGGTGATTTGAACCTTGTTCGTTTAAACCTACTCTGTCACCCAGGCTGGAGTGTGATCACAGCTCACTGCAACCTCAAAATCCTGGGCTCAAAGGACTCTTCCTGCTTCAGCCTCTTGTGTGGCTGGGACTATGTGCATGTCCCACCACACATGGATGATTAATTTTTTTTAGAGAAAGGATCTTGCTATGTTGCCCAGGCTGGTCTTAAGCTCCTGGCCTCATGCAGTCTTCCTGCTTTCAGACTCACAAAGTGCTGGGATTATAGGCGTCAGACACCATGGCTGGCCTGAATCCTTTTTTTTTTAAATTTCAGAATATTACCGGGGTACACAAATTTTGGTTACATGCTTTGCTTTGTACATACTCATTCAAAATTATAAGGGTGACCCTCATTCAGATAGTGTGCCCTGTTACCTGTTCAGTGTGGATTTGCCTATCCCATCTTTCCCCTCCCACCTGCTATATTTTCATTTAGTTTTACTTACATTTGTGCATATCAGTATTGATTGATTAGTTCTAATTGAGTATTGAGTACATGTGGTATTTGCTTGTCCATTCTTGTGTGACTTCTCTTAGAAGAATGGTCTCTAGTTTCATCCAAATTGTTACAAAAGATACTAGATCACTATTTTTTATGGCTGAGTAGTATTCCAGGGTATACATATACCACATTTTATTAATCCATTCACGTATTGGTGGGCATTTGGACTGTCTGCACATCTTTGTGGTTGTGAATTGTGCTGCAGTAAACTTTTGAGTGCAATGACTTCTCTTCCTTTGGGTAAATACATAGTAGTAGGATTGTTGGATCAAATTGTAGGTCTCCTTTTAGTTCTCTGAGGTATCTCCATACTACTTGCTATGGAGGTTGTACTAGTTTGCAGTCCCACCAACAGGGTATCAGAGTTCCTTTCTTGCCACATTTACACGAGCATCTGTTGTTTTAGAACTTTTGATGAGAGCCATTCTTACCAGAGTGTTAACTATTACTCACTGTAACCTCAAATTCCTGGGCTCAAGTGATCCTCCTGCCTCAGCCTCCTGAGTAGCTAGGATTATAGTCACATGCCAACATGGCTGGAAGATTTTTGAATGAAATTAAATGTTTCTGTAGAGATATGAGATTTTGCTATGTTGTCCAGGCTGGTTTCAAACTTCTGGCCTCAAGCAATCCTCCCCTCTCACCCTCCCAAAGCACTGGGATTACAGGCCTGAGCTACTGTGTCTGGCTAATTTGAACCTTTTAATGTTATGAATTGTGTCTGTCTAGTAAACGCTTTTCTTTAAAGTCTACATAGTGTGATATTAATAGAACTATACCAGTTTTATTGTTTTTAATATTTACATTGTATATAATAGTGATTTTCAACCTTTTTTATCTCATGGCACCTATAGTTAAATTTCCATGGCACACTTAAATTATGTTGGTCAAAAAAAAAAAAAGAGTAAAAAAAAGAACATACTTACCATGCTTTGAACTATTAATTTAATGGTCTTAAAAATTTTTTACAGCACACCTAAGATCCTTTCACAGCACACTAGTTAAAAATCACTGGTATATATGAATTTTCCATTCTTAAACTTAAAGTTAGCTATAGTCTTGTATTTTAGATATTTTTCTTCTAAAGAAGCCTCTTTTTAAATCCAGTGTCACAGATTTGCCTTTAATTTGAAGGATTTAATTCATTGGCTTTATTACATTTGATATGATTTTAAAAAAATATCTTCTATCTTGACATTTGCTCTTATTTGTTTCACCTGTTCTGGTTTTCCCCATTCTCCTTTCTTATTTTTGGGGGGCATTGATTATTTCATGTTATTCCACCTCTCCATTAACTTTTTATATTCTTTTACCATTTTAGTGTACACTCTGAAAAATACAACACATACTTTTCAAATTGCTTTATAAATTAATACTGATATCTCTTCCTAGATAGCCCAAGGATTTTAAAACACTTTAAATTCTTTTACCTTCTTCTTTACATATATGCTACTATTGTCAAGTACATATTATTCTATATATATCTTCATTGTTGTTTTATGCAGTCCATGCCTATTTTTATCCATTACCCATTTCATTGTTCCTCATTCCTTCTACTATCTTTTAGCTTCCAAGTGGTAAATTTTTCCTTCTGCCTGGGGAACACACTTTAGTATTTAGTGCTGACCAATTCTCTCATGTTTTGATTATCTGAAAATACCTTTATTTTGTTTTAATTCTTGAAAGATATTTGCACTTGCCCTTGCAAAGAGGCAAATAGTTAATGAATTCTAGATTGGTAATTATTTTCTTTTGGTTATTTGGACATATTTTCTCATCATCATTTAACTACTATTATTTCTTTTGAGAATTTAGCTCTTGGTTTATTTGTTTTATTGTAAGAAATCTTTCTTTTTCCACGTGGCTGCTTTTAAGATTCTTTCTTTCACTATGTCTCTCTCTTCCTCCTCTTTCCTATTCATCTTCTTCTAGCAATTTAATTATGAAGTTCCTGGGTATGACTAGGAACTGTTGGAGACCTTGTAAACGAGAGATAATGCATTGGCCAGAGATACAGTGAAACAGCAAAGGATAGTGCAGACCTGGGGACTAGTAACAGCAGAAATCTGCATCAGGATTAGAGTTGGGGCTTTATCACTTCTAACATAAATGGGAAGAGGAGTTTTTACTAAAAGCTAGAAGTAGAGACAGGTGGGAAGAAAGTCACTTTATAGGGATTTTTACCACTGGTCAAGGGCTACAGGGCAGCCTATGGTGACCTGTAAGAGGCAGCTGGGTAAATAAATACCCCAATCTTATTCTGCATTCTTCTCCCTCTAGTTTTCTATTAGTTCTCCTTATTGACTACTTGAGACACTGAGCCGGAGAGTGGATTTAGAGGAGCATGTGGGATTCATAGGGATTCTTGAATCTATGGCTCAGGTGTCAGCAAACCTTTTCTTTAAAGAGGCACATTGTAAATATTTTTGTCTGTGTGGGTCACATACTGTTTCTCTTCTTCTTCTTCTTTAAATATGTAGAAACCATTCTTACCTCACAGCCTATGCCAAAACAGACTGCTGGGCAAATATGGCTAACCCGTAGGGTTTGATTTTTTTATGATCCATTTTCGAGAATTCTTAGCTACTCTCTATTTATAATTTTAATTCTCTCTCTTTTCTGTGCCAGATTCCAAGGACGCATAGGTTAACCCTTTGTGCTCACTCTCTCCCCCATCTCTCTTTTATACTTTTAATTATTTTAACCCTTTGTATTTCCTTGGTTTATTCCAGATATTTTTCTCTGACTCATTCCTCAGTTTCCTGATTCACTCTTGAGTTTGCAGCCTCAACTACTTTTTAATTTAATTTAATTTAATTTAATTTCTATTTTTTGGAGACAGAGTCTCACTCTGTTGCCCTGGGTAGAGTTCCGTGGTGTTTTACCTCACATCAACCTCAAACTCTTGAGATCCTCTTGCCTCAGCTTCCCATGTAGCTGGGACAACAGGTGCCCACCACAACACGTGGCTAGTTTTTCTATTTTTAGTAGAGATGGGGTCTCACTCTTGCTCATGCTGGTATCCAACTCCTGAGCTCCACCTGCCTTCATCTCCCCAAGTGCCAAATTACAAGCGTGAGCCACCACACCCAGGTGCCCCAAGTACTTTTAAACTCTTGTAGCACATTCTTAATTTTGGTGGTTGTATTTTTCAGAGTTACAATCTTCATTTGGTTTATTTTATAGTTTCAATTTTTTTGTTGAAACTCTTGACCTTGTCTTTTATCTTGTCAAATACATTAAGGATAATTATTGATGTCTACATTTGATAACTGAATAATCTAGAGTCTCTGTGAGCCACATTCTATTGTATACCTATTATATAGTTTCTTTTAGTCTCACAGATTATTTTATCTGTTTATGTGCTGTTCTTCTTCTTTGTTTTTTAAACAGTGGTTTGCTTTGTCATCCTGGCTTAAGTGCAGTGGTGCAATCATAGCTCACTGCAACCTCAAACTCCTGAGCTCAAGTGATCCTCCTGGTTCAGTGAACAGCTAGGACTACAGGCAAGCACCACCACGCCTGGCTAATTATTATTATTGTTGTTGTTGTTATTTTTTAGAGTTGGGGTCTTGCCATGTAGTTCAGGTTGGTTTCATATTCCTGACCTCAAGCAGTCCTCTTGCCTTGGCCTCCCAAAGTGCTAGGCTTACAGGTGTGCACCACTATACCTGGCCCATGTGCTGATTATTCTTGATTGTGTGCTGGGAATTCTACATGGAAAATTGTAAAAATATTTTGGGCCCCAGGATAGCATTATTTTTCTTTAGAGAATATTTCAATTTGCTACATATATGTTGCTAAGAACACTAACAACCAGACTCACTTGAATGCAGTTTCAAGGACTCAGGCGATGTTGAAGCTGTATGTTGAGACTTTTTCTGGTTCACTTTAGTGAATAGCCATTGTGGTTCCAACTAAAAGCAGGGCCCTTTCTTTAATAGCCTCCAGGCCTTTTACTTTTGTCCTCCTAAATCCAAGAGCTGTCAGATCTTTAGCCTCTTAGCTGCCTGTGTGGAATTGGCAAATACTCCAGGGGGAAAACTGCTCTAAATGCTGGACTTACTCTCTGGATTTCCATCACCTCCTGGAGTTTGGTGCCTTAATTGTTTTCTGCCTTGCTAGCTTACTGATGCATTCAAGCTGATTTTATAGAATGGTTTGTTTAGGGCTTACAATTGTTCTCAATGGGAGGGTTCATCCGAATTCATTAATCTAGTATTACCAGAAGACTCTGATTATTTCCTTGGGAAGACATGAGAAATATAATTATTGGGGAAGTGGAAATGCACATTTTGAAGGCTTTTGGTACATACTATCTGTTTGCCTATCAGTAGGATTGTACAAGTTTGCAAAGGTTCATGCTAGTTTCTTCTATGTCTACCTTACCACCACCAGATAGGAATTTTTGAAATTGTCAGTTAGATAGATTAAAATCACATTGAATTTTTTTCTTTTTTTTTGAGACAGAGCCTCAAGCTGTCACCCTGGATAGAGTGCTGTGACATCACAGCTCACAGCAACCTCCAATTCCTGGGCTCAAGTGAGTCTCCTGCCTCCGCCTCCCAAGTAGCTGGGACTACAGGCGCCCGCCACAACGCCCGGCCATTTTTTGGTTGCAGCTGTCATTGTTGTTTGGTGGGTCCGGGCTGGATTCGAACCCGCCAGCTAAGGTGTACATGGCTGGTGCATTAGCCCGCTGAGCCACAGGCGCCGAGCCAAAATCACACTGAATTTTATTAAGACTGTCATTGAGGCTGTGTTTGAATCCTTTTATTAACCATATGACCTTAAGCAATTATGTTTAACTTCTATTTGGATAATGATTATATCCACCTCATGGGATTGAGGTGAGGATGAAATGAGTTAGTCCAGGTGAGGTAAGTAGAACAGTGCCCAGTATATCAAAATCTCTCAATAATATTAGCTTTATTGTTATTTGATTAGTAGTATTTATCTTTTCTTGACTAGTTGTTAGAGTACAATGTTACTGAGGTCTCTGCTCATGTAGTTCTTCCTAATTCCCGTAGCTGTCTCTCAAAATCTTAATCACCCCTTATGGGTTAAAATCAGCTGTGCTTTACTTGTTTAAAATTTCTGATTGTAATAGGGGGTACATATGATTTGGTTACATAGTTTGCTTTTGTGTAGATGCAGTCAGAGTTATAGGCATGTCCTTGTCCCAGGAATTGCAATATGTCTGTGCATTGTTCCAATTGGGTGGGCATTTGCCCAACCCCTTCTCCTCCTGCCCCTCCTTAAATTTCACTGAGTTTGCTTCCAAATGAACTTATAGATGCTGAGCAACTGGTTCCTATTTAGTGCTGAGTATATGTGGTGTTCGTTTTTTCGTTCTTGCAATACTTCAATTCCATCTAGGCTGTTACAAAAGATACTAGGTCACCATGTTTTTTATGGATGAGTAGTATTCCACGGTGCCCATATATCACATTTGATTCATTCATTCAGGAATTGATAGGCACTTGGGTTTTTCCATGTCCTTGTGATTGTGAATTGTGCTGCTATGAACATTCAAATGCAAGTGTCTTTTTTATAAAATGTCATTTTTTCCTGGGTAAATACCTAGTAGAAGGATTCAAGGATCAAATGGTAGGTCCGCTTTTAGCCCTTGAGAACTCTTCATACTGCTTTTTATACTGGTAGTACTAAGTTGCATTTCCACAGTGTATAAGTATCCCTTTCTCTCCGTATCCACACCAACATCTGTTGCTTTGGGGTTTTATGATGTGAGCCATTTTCACTGGGGTTAGGTGTTCCTTTACTTTTGACACCTTGTCCTATTTCTCTAGAACAGGTATAACATATTTTTCTACTCAGCCCCCAATAGAATATTATTTATAGATGTATTATAGGTACATTTTGTCTTTTACTACACATCAACAGTCCATTATACACAATTCCGAAATCTTATAACTCATTTTGTGGCAAAATCTCTACTGACATGAGGGTACTTGGAGAGACCAAGCTGGTATTTACGACTTATGGTCATTGTGTATTTCACTTCTGAATATCCATATATTTCTCTGCAGAAATATTAATTTGTTTGTCAAGGTCTCACCAAACAGGCACAATATAGGGGCATATGGCACACCTCCTGGGGAAGGACTCAACTGCAACTTGGACTTTCCCTAACAAATGCAAACGGTGAATGTAACCTAATTGTATGCATTCTTACAGTTATCTGAAATAAAAAAAGTGTTTAATAAGTGCTAAATATTTTATATAACTTACGTTTTGAGCTCCTCACAAGAATCTGAATTTGATGTATCATCATCTCAGTTTACATATGAGGAAAGTGAGCTCAGAGACGTGGGTCATCTTCTGAAGAGTCCAGCAATAGTAATCTTGGAGTAGGATTTGAATATAGGCTTGTTTTACTTTAGAATACACTTTTAACCAGTGTGGTATTATCTATTGGGGTATAAGACTGAAAGGTTAGGGAGAAGTCAGATAATAAAGGACTTAACTGTAAAAAATAAAAGAATTTTAAATTTTATTTTATTTTATTTTGAGACAAAGCCTCAAGCTGTCACCCTGGATAGAGTGCTGTGGCATCACAGCTCACAGCAACCTCTAATTCCTGGGCTCAAGCGAGTCTCCTGCCTCTGCCTCCCAAGTAGCTGGGACTGCAGGTGCCCGCCACAACGCCCGGCTATTTTTTGGTTGCAGCCGTCATTGTTGTTTGGCGGGCCCGGGCTGGATTCGAACCCGCCAGCTTAGGTGTACGTGACTGGCGCCTTAGCTCGTTGAGCCACAGGCGCCGAGCCAATAAAAGATTTTTAGACTAACTCCTTGCGCACATCATTATTTTCTAAATTATTTCGATTACATTTCTGTGCTAACTGGATCCATTGAATTCATGCAAGGAGGTTCTTCTCCTTTTTGCTGAACCTTTTACTTTTCTGTAGATAGAACTTGGAAAGGAGTCTATACGCTAACATCTGCAGAGATATGGTACCTTTTCCTTGAAGATTCTCTTAGGCTAATATGGTCACTTTCTTTTCTTTTCTTGTTTTTTCTTTTTGAGACAGAGCTTCAAGCTGTCACCCTGGATAGAGTGCCATGGCATCACAGCTCACAGCAACCTCCAGTTCCTGGGCTCAAGCAAGTCTCTTGCCTCTGCCTCCCAAGTAGCTGGGACTGCAGGCGCCCGCCACAACGCCCAGACATTTTTTGGTTGCAGCTGTCATTGTTGTTTGGCGGTCCTGGGCTGGATTCGAACCCGCCAGCTCAGGTGTACATGACTGGCGCCTTAGCCCATTAAGCCACAGGCGCCGAGCCAGTTTCTTTTCTGCATTTCTGCAATGCACACAAACCAAAGTATATTTATATTGTAATCATATAATCTCCTTACATGGTTAATTATGACCAAACCCAATTTGGCTGGAATGAAGGGATTGTATCTTGTTCCTTTGTAATTTATAGTACTTGGTATAGTTTCTGGCATGCCGTAGGCACTCAAATATTGACAGAATGAGGAAAACAATGAATGGGTGAATCAAGATCACATAATTTGGGATAAGAAAACAAACCAAGTCTGTGGAAAGTATGTTTTTATTTTAATTACAATGCTGAACAATTGGTGATATCATCATTTGAGTGTGATCAATACCAGCTGTTCATGAATGGAGGTCTGGTATGTTTATAGGAGAATGTCAGCCATTCTGTGTTTTGTATTAATTAACAAAATTAATTATACTTTTAATTATTTTATTGCCTTTTGACATTTAGAAGAGACTTTCTTTACCAAGTTAATATTTGTATAGTACTCTATACTATTTATATTTATATTTATTCTCTTCTTTGAATCTCAGAATACCTGTATAAGTACAGCTTTGTATGTGTTACCTTCTGACTACTGACGAAGCCTGAGACTCAGGGAGGTTGGTGATTTTCTCAGGAAGCACATAGCTAGTGTGTGACAGAAAAAAATCTCGTCTTCTCACTTGAGCTTCCAGAATTACTTAATGTTTAAATGGTGTCTTGTTTAGCCTTGAGTTCTCTACAGACTGGGGGTACAATTTAGCTTAGAGAATTCTAGTTTCTTTGGATTTATCTGGCCCATACCAACAATCACATGCCATGGCCACAATGTATAGAGAAAGGGGTACAGAGAATATGGGAATTATACTAAAAGGTTTTGAGTATCAGACCTTCTCAAGGGAATTAGGTTAAGCATATCCTCCAAGCATAGGAAAGGTCTAGTGATAAGACATAATGTTTGGTGAGATTATGTCTCAGGGTGTTGGTTACGAGAAAAGAGCACATTGACAATCTGTGGCTAAGTCTTTTGTAAGAAGTAAAGACTTTAAGCCTTTGAGAAGTAGTAGTTTCTCTCTCTGTGTGTATACTGTTAATATATTAAAAACTTTTTGAAGGCAAAGATGGTAATCAATGCTTATTAATTGACCACATGAATGTCACTGTACATACATTGGAAATTGGAGTGTATGAAAATCAATTCTTTTACGTAGAATGAGAAATCCTTAGAAGAGCAATGCAAGATGTTCAAGAAAAGCCCCTTAGAAATATTTCCTTTCCCATTAGCTCTCTTAAAATCCCATGACATGTTATTTGTTACTTGTTTACATGTTAATCAAAGTAACTTAAATTGAAATAGTTCATGCATTTCATTATTATCAGGATGGTAGTAGTAGGGGGACTGATGCAAGCAGAAAGTGCTGGGTAGGCTTCAGCGAGAGAGAGGAGAGTGAATGTTCCACTGTGACACCAGGGCCATGTGGTCTGGGTTCCACAGCAGACTTCTAGAGCACGACTTGCCTCAGAGACATGGGTGGAGGTGCTAAAGACATACTGTGCTCTTCCTAGGATCAACCTATAAAGGTAATAGAAATAATGAGGGTAGATTTAGGAGTGTTGTAAACAAATGGGAAGATCCATTTGAGGCTATTTAGAAAAGAGAGAATTAAGGAGAAGCATAAAGATAGAAAAGAAAGGGTGCTAAGCACTAGAAGAGATTTCTTTTTTAAGTTGTGTTTTTCTTTATCCAGATTTCTTTGAAATAGGTGTATAAAAACGAAAAGGTTCCAAGTGAACAGAAAAAGCAACAAACATGGTAACAGAGAAAGAACTGGACCTTGTAAATAATGTCATTTAAATTTTTTATAGAACTCCATATTTATATCTTAATCTAATGTGTTGTTTTAAAAAAGCAACCATCAGAACAGATGAGATAGTAAATATGAATATGTTTTGTGTCTTTGGGAAAAGGTAAGATGGAAACATACTACCTTAGCAGTTATTGGTTAAACAACCAAAAATGAGTTCTGTGTTCAGTGCTTTGGGAATTTTAGAGGAAATACAATTTGTTCAGGTTGAGGGTTTGGACCCAGGTCTGCTAGAAAGGTATAGCCAGAGATTGGCAGAATCATCAGCTGGTCAAACAAATGCCATTCGCTGTTGTGTAGAGTGATGTGACCAAAACCAACTCTCTGTTTGACTGTCTCTTATTAGATATGTGCCCTTGGACACGTTAGTTATCCTCTGTAAACCTCAATTTTTTCATCTTTAATGAGGGCAGTGTGTGCTTGCAGGGTTTTGTGGAGATTAAAGTAGATAACCTATGTAGACTAGTGCAGTGGCTGCCACACTTTTAGCATTTAGTAACTAATACTGTTGTTGTTGTTAGCCCAGGGGATGATCCAAAAGAACCGTTATTACCCTCACAAAGACACTCGGTCCTGGGAGATGTGGATATTGGGAAGCTCCTCTTTATTCCTGAAGACAGGGGCTCGAGCCCCTCGACCATCCACTTTCCACCCTTGCTGGAGCCTTGGCTGAAAAAGAGAGGCCCTAACCCTGACAGATTTTACGTTAGAGCCAACTCCAAAGGCCAAGCCAGAATGGCGGTGCTGAGGGCTCATTCTGCTTTCTGGTTTTTCTTTTTTTTTAATTTTTAAAGTTTTTTATTTTTTTATACTTGACAAATAATTGTATATATTTATGACATACAATGTGATACACACACACATTGTGGAATGATTAAATCAAACTAATTAACATTATCTCCCCTACTTATTATTATTTATGGTGAGAACATAAAATGTACTCTTTTAGCAATTTCAAGATATACATGGTATCCCAAAGGTCGCCCATAAAGTCACCATACCTAGAGAAAATGAGAAATTGTAGCTAAATGTATCCTTATTTACAACATAGTCATTACAAAATTTTACAAAATATTCTCTGTGTTGACTACCTCTTTGTAAAATTTTGTAATAAGTATGTTGTAAGTAAAGGCACATTTAGCTAAAATTTCCCATTTTTCCCTATGTATATGACTTTATGGATGACCTTTAGGACCCTCTGTATAATACAGTATTATTAACTATGGTCACTGTGCTGTGTAAGAGATCACTGAAACTTTTTTTTCATTTTTTTTTGAGACAGAGTTTCACTATCTTGCCCTTGGTAGAGTGCTGTGGTGTCACAGCTCACAGCAACCTCAAACTTTTGCCCTTAAGTGATCCTCTTGCCTCAGCCTTCCAAATAGCTGGGACTACAGGTGCCTGCCACAATGCCTGGATATTTTTTTGTTGTAGTTGTCATTGTTGGTTATCAGGCCCAGGCTGGGTTTGAACTCTCCAGCCCCGGTGTTTATGGCTAGCGCTCTAACCACTGAGCTATGGGCACTGAGCCGAGATCACTAAAATTTATTCTTCCTGTCTTACTGAAATTTTGTTATAGTTTCCAGTACCTCCTAAACTGCCGGTGTGCACACACCCCAACCCTTGCCCAGCCCCTGTTAACCACCATTCTACTGTAAGTTTGACTTTAGATTCCGCATATGAGAGAGCTCATGCAGAATTTGTCTTTTCTGTGCCTGGCTTATTTCACTCAGCATTATATCTTCCAGGTTTATCCATGTTATTACCAATAACAACATGTTTTTCTTTCTTTTTTTTTTTAAGGCTGTATAGTTTTTGAAGGCTTTTTTTTAAAAGGCTGTATAGTTTTTGTGTATATTTTTGAAGACTTGCCTGGCTCTGGGTACAACCTGGGTAGACATCAACATCACCTATGGTACCTGTTGAAAATACACATTCTCAGGCTCCAGCCCAGCCTACTGATTCAGAGTTTTCGAATTCATGTCTTTAACATGCTCCACAGATGTGTTCTTCTGTAACCGTCACAGCTGTCAATAGAGGACCAGCATCAGTACACCTTCCAAGTGGGTTGGACAGTGATGTCACCAATCCTCACGCCTCATCTCTTTGTTCTCTGTTCTCTGGGATCTTGGAATGTTTTTAAACTTTGGCCTTCTGGTTACTCTGGAGCTTTTCCTCTCTCATAGCCATGCCTTCTCTGAGTTCTATAGCCTATCCTCCAGACACCATCCTTCCAGATTTGAATCAACATTCACTGAGTACCATAGAGGCAAGGCGTCTAAACAAGCAGAAAAAACTTGTATTGCACTGCTCTATTGCATCTCTCTATACTGTAGTGGGGATAATAATTCTACCATAAAAGCGTTTATCATTTATTGTGCACTTAGCTCTGGACTAAGTGCTTTATGCTTATAATTTCTTTTTCACAACTCAATGAAGGAGGCTTCCTCCATTTTACAAAGAAGGAGATTGTTGTACTTCAAAACCCTGTTCTTCCCCACTTTGTTGATTTAGTGGTTAGTATTTATCTCTACTTCTGTTGATTAGTCAGGGAGGGCTTGAAATTTTTTTTTTTTTTTTTTTTGAGATAGAGACTCCTCTAATACCTTTTAGCCCTACCTCTAGCACTTTGAGGAAGGAGGTATTAAAGGAATCTCTATTAGAGGAGTACCTTTTTTTGTTTTTGTTTTTTTTTTTTTGAGATACAGACTCACTCTGTGGCCCTGGGGTAGAGTGCCTTGGAATCATCATAGCTCATAGAAACCTCAAATTCTTGGGCTCAAGCAATCCTCTTTCCTCAGTTTTTCTATTTTTAGTAGAGATAGGGTCTTTCTCTTGCTTGGACTGGTCTCCTGAGCTCAAGCAACCCACCTGCCTTGGCCTCCCAGAGTGCTAGGATTACAGTTGTTAGCCACTATGCCCAGCCTGCAAAGTGCATCTTAAATGTTGGTTCAGTGAATAAATGGATGTTAAGTTACTTGCAAAGTACTCTGAGAGCACTTTGAGGAAGGAGTTATTAAATCTGAGTATGGGCATTGTGGAAGTTTTCATGGTTGAGATGGCAGATGGGCCATGCCCTGAGAGAGAAGTCATATTTTGACAGATTACAGTGTGACCAAGCAGATTTTCTCCATTACCATGGGTAGAATGACTCTAAATTTGGGATGCCATTGAAGACTATTTTCTTTTTTTGAGATGGAGTTTCACTATGTCACCCTCGGTAGAGTGCCATGGCATCACAGCTCACAGCAACCTCAAACTCTTGGGCTTAAGCAATTCTCTTGTCTCAGCCTCCCACGTAGCTGGGACTACAGGAGCCCACCACAATACCCGGCTATTTTTGTTGTTGTTGTTGTAGTTGTCATTGTTGTTTGGCAGGCCCAGCCTGGGTTTAACACCCCCCCCACCCCCGCTCCAGTGTATGTGGCTGGAGCCCTAGCCACTGAGCTGCAGGCCCCAAGCCATCCATTGAAAACTTTAATGTCGTAATGTATCTGGATGAGTTGGATGGGTCTTAGCTTACATTTGACTTAGAAACATTTGACGTTTGACAGATGTTGACTGATTTAAGTAATATTAAGACTTGACTTCCTTGGGCTATAGTTTACAAAGTAGAGTTTAGAATGTGGAAAAAAATATACAGATGTTTAGATTTTCCAGCTTTTCAGAGGAAACAAGTGTCCTGGTGTAAAAGATGTCTGTAATAAAAGACTGCCCATGTTTGTTGAGGATCAGCTGAAGACGTGTATCTTGGGCCCAGTCCCTCTCAGAAAAGAGGCAGGAATGCCAAAGGCTAGGAAGTTTTAACCAGGGGAAAGTAGCAGGAGAAGGAAGGAGTGAAGAGCAGCCCTTGTGGTTGAGCAAATACTATAGCTGAGATCTGGAGGTAGGAACACATGTTGTGTGTGTCCAGGCCTTGGTGAGCTGCCCTGTGGCTGGAGCAGAGTATGTGAGGAAGGAAATAACAGGTGAGGCCCAAAAGACGGGACAGGTTAGACCAGCAGTTCTCAACCTGTGGGTCGAGACCCCTTTGGGGGTTGAAGGACCCTTTCATAGGGGTCGCCTAAATACATCCTGCATATCAGAGATTTACATTACAATTCATAACAGCAGCAAAATTACAGTTACGAAGTAGTGACGAAAATAATTTTATGTTTGGGGGTCACCACAACATGAGGAACTGTATTAAAGGGTCGCGGTATCAGGAAGGTTGAGAACCACTGGGTCAGACGGTGGAGGGTTCTGAATTCAGGAGGGCCTCTGGATGATGGTACACACAATCTTTATCTAAGACTGACTCTGAAAAAGGTAAATGGATTTTTATATTACCTTATTCTTGGGGACCAAAATAGGGACCTTGGGAGAACATTCCTTCTTGCCTGTTTTCCCATCATCTCTTTTTAGACCAACCTGGATTGTTTAGGTTATTGTGGAGTTCTAAGTCAACTCTGTACTGTAATGTGTTAGCACTTGATATTTTTTCATAGCTGTTTTCTATATGAAATTTCATTTTTGATTCTCATAATCCAAATAGATGGAACACCCATCTTGGAACCAATAACAGTTAATATTCTTTATGTTCTTAATATGTGCTAGGTAAGCACTCTACTGATTGATGTTTTATCACCTTGATTCCTCACAACCGTGCAAGATAGTTGTTATTTCTATTTTGCTGATGAGGAAACCAAAGTATAGAAAGATTAAGTAACTTATTCTCAACTTAGAGAGCCCCATCCAGGAGAGAGCTGGGTTTAGAAATAAGCTCTACTGCTTTCCCCTCTTACTTATGGGGAACCTGACACCAAGAGAGGATATCTCACCCAGGGTCACACTTAGAATGATGAAATAATAGCTTTCCCAGGTTATTGTGAATCTTTTTTTGACCCTTTAGCACCCTGTCGGCTGTCAAATTTCCCTAGCATAACACTTGGTCACAAGAAAAAATAACATGAGTACATGGCCAGCAGACACTTCTGGAATGCTGCAATAGTCATTTTTCTTTATTTGTTCCAAGCATCGGTGGTCCTCTCTCCCTCAGTAGTTGGGACTCATAGCCCCTAGACTTCAGCTTAGTTACTATACCCTCTTCTCATATTTATAATTGAATTCACCCATGCTTGTTGTGTAAATCTATAGAAACAGGCTGTTTATAAAGGGTACTTTGACAGACTGTAACTCCAGCCTGATTTGAGATATGCTGCTGTAATTAGCTATAGATCGGCATTAGCTAAATTGAGTATAATCCATCATGCTTATTAGATGTGGTGGGAAGATGTACACCCTGAAGGATCAGCAAGAAAGGCACATTAAATGTAGGTGAGCTGAGTATTTGCCCAGGCAGCTGGATATACAGAACAGGGCAGCATGTTCACAACACAATAGCTTTTCTGCAATGGAATAGAAGAAATGTTGGGGGATGGGGAAGAAAAAGCACTTAGAAACTTTAAAAATAAATCGGGCTAGTTACAAAGTGCCTTTTATAAAAATTAACTGTTAGTTTGGGAAGTAGAAAACAGAGTAAGTGACTCATCAGGTAATTATCAAAGAATTTTCAGGCTGGATGGAAGTTTCTCCAGGCATGGGTATCTTGACACCATAGCTGTTTGGGGTCCCAATGGTTTTTGCTGCATTTGGGCACTTTGGCTGTTTTTAGTCTAAAGTTCTGCATATGAGAGACTGTAGATCAGTTGCTTGGCAGCTTTTTTTCATATTTGTCTCTCAATATTAAACCTTTACTAAGAGGTTGATTTAATAGGCACTAGGGCATATGAATTGTATGGCTTTTTGACTTTGTATTTTGGAAGATGTGCCCTTGAAGACATCAGTGATATGGTTGGCTACAGAGATATCAGAATCAACTCAATTTAAGTACAGAAATTGATAGACCCTAACATTGGTTTGCTTCTATATATCCCAACTGAGGAGCAAATTTCAGTTCATGCCTATAACAAGACTGGTGTTTTTTTTTGTTTTGGTTTGTTTTTTGTAGAGACAGAGTCTCACTTTATCACCCTCAGTAGAGTGCCGTGGTGTCACACAGCTCACAGCAACCTCCCAACTCCTCGGCTTAGGCGATTCTCTTGCCTTAGCCTCCCAAGTAGCTGGGACTACAGGCGCCCGACACAACACCCGGCTATTTTTCTGTTTTGCAGTTCGGCTGAGGCCGGGTTTGACTGGTTTTGATGTCCATTTCTATTTCTATTCACCAAATTAGTATCTTTTAGTCCTTGTGTGGAGGCAGATGCATTAAAAAAGCACAGATCTTGGCCTACTGCACTTTCTTTTGCCACTGGTGGGCCAGTCCAGATCATGGACATACTTACAGAGGATATAAAAATGCTATTGTTTGGCTCAATTCATCCCTGGAAAAACAACCCAAAATATATGTAGCACCATTTTTGCAGAAATCAAAACAAAACAACCCCTGTCCCCTGCCAAAGCCCCAAGCCAGCCAAACAAAAACCCCACAGCTATGTAGTTTTTGTTTTCTGTTAGACATCTTGCCACATTGACATTATTCTGCATCTCACCTTGTGTAGCTAAAAGCTCAGGAGATACAGTGATCATCTCTTATTTTTATCCTACCATAGGCATGTTATTTTCCAAACTGCAATAGAGAAGCACACAGCTAGTCAGTTGGCACCACCATTTCAGTGCATGAAATTTATTTGCTTTATTGCATGTTGTCAAGTCTAATCTCAAGCAGGCAGTATGACATAAAGCATAGTTTCCATTTTATTGTTTTTTTCCTATAATAAGAATCTGCTTTTCTTTGTCTTCACTCTACTACAACATGGATGCTGTTTCACTGCTGAGCCTCATTTATTATATAGAAATATTTGTGTAGACTTTTGTTTATAAGTCTTCTGTTCTTAATCCAATTCCAATTCTAGTTCTCAAATTAGTCATTATCATCATTTATTACGTCTTGGGGCTACGCTTTCAAATCTGTTACTTCTAAATAGTTATCTTGCTATCAGGAGCTAGATTTCATAGGTGATGGCTTATTACAGTGGACCTGGCTTGTGTTACTGTGTTTAGTTTATTTTAGTTTTTCTGCATTTTTATATAGCAGATCTTACAATAATAAAGCATTTATGTCTTTTCACATCCTTTTCCTTGCTGTTATTTAACTTTATTCCAATATCCCTGTGTAGATGTTGAAAATTTTATGAAGAGAGGAGGCAGGGGTCAGGAGAGATTGACTTATTCAAAGTCTTATTACTGGTGGGACTGAAGATTGGAGATCTTGGTCGGAGGTCAAGATGGTGGGCTAGAAGCAGCCTGCATAATGTCACTCTCAGAGAGAGGATAAAGATAGTGAATTGATAAGCACCTTTGGGTCAATTGTCTATGTAGGAACACTGGGAATCCAGGGAGTGGAGGCAGGAGTGAAGTGAAGAAGATAGAGGTAGGATGAGCTGCTCAGAAAGATAGGAGGAAATTAGGGCAGATGCCCACACGTGGGAAAGGGAAAGAGGAGAAAATCCCTGACTCCATGGTTCCCCTGAGGATACTTTAAGTAGAATGTTGGGAAGGCCCTCTACCGCAGCAGTCCTCTGGACTGATGCACAGACCTGACTGAAGGCTGTGCAGCTGTGTTGTTCCAGAGAGGAGGGATGGCTGGCTTGCAAGCTCTGGGTGCAGTGGCTGGTGCATTACAACCAGGGCTGGTAACATTACAACCACAATTCTGGAACACTACTTTTTCCCAGTGGTCAGATCTGTGACTGCTGCCTCTTCCTTGTCCCTGCCAGGTGAGGAGGGAGTGGCACTCACCTGTGCCTCATAGGCAGGTTATGTACTCCCCTGCCACTGCAGCCTCTGGGGATCCTGGGAAGAGCAAGAAACCAAGGGCCCAGCATCTATTGCTGGGGCCTGGGAAATCCTATTCAACCATACTTCCTGTGGGAACCAGATGGAGCGTGTGCTGATGGCTCTGGGTGCCCATTGCCAGGGCAACTGGGCTGCTGCTACCCGTGTCTCTGCTTGAGAGGCCACAAATGAGGGGTGAAAGCCTATGCAGCCATGGCTTTTGGATCTGGGCAGTCCACATGACATGGACTCTCACCTACCTGCACAGGTGGCCCAGGTGCCCCACCCTATCTTTTCTGTGTTTGATACTTCATGTATATGAGTGCCATGCCCCACAGACCTGCTCCATCCTAAATAGGCGCCCTGCACCACAGGTCTGTTCAGTATGGGGATTTGACTCCACCCTGCCCATGAGCCTGTTGGCCCACTCTGCACTAGGGGCCACTTTGCCCCACACCTTATAATCCTATGGGGCCTCTACATACTGAGAATGTGCTATGCCTTGTGCCATACCCTGTGCAGACCTTGCCCAGTCCACGTCCCTGGCATCTTGGGTGCTTAGGACTGTATGTGTACCCACCATACCCAGTAGACCTCCTTCATCTCATGTGCATGCCCCATACAGCCAGTTAGCTCCACCTCCTGTGTGCATCTGGCACTGGGGCTGGCCCAGTGACAACCACGGGACAACAAGGGACACACAGTGGAGCAGCAGTGTAAAAAGGCTAATACTGCCTATGTCCCTCTCCTGACTGCTCAAGCTTCCATGGTGGGACCCAACATGCCATCCAGGGACTCATCCCTCTCTTCACCGAACATTAGAGCTCTCAGCCGAGGAAAACAGGTATACTATATCTGTTATCTATATTGAGCTGAGAGACGCGACCCCAGATGAGAAAGCATCAGCATAAAAACTCTGGGAACAGGAATAAATAAACAGGCTATCTCAATACCTCCAAAGGATCATAATAGCTCCTTAGTAATAAACTCTAAACCAAAAGGAAATGGTTAAAATGACAAATATGGAATTCAGATTATAGATGGCAAATAAGATGAATCAGATTGAGGAGAAGGTAGAAAATTATCACAAAGAAACCAAAAAAACAATTTAGGACATGAATGAAAAAAATTCATTATAGAGATAGATAACCTTTGAAAAGAGATAATAGAACTTAAAAAAATGAGTCATACAGCAGAAAGCTTAAATAATAGACTAAACCAAACAGAAAAGATTTTCTGAGCTTGAAGACAGGATTTTGAAGTAATCCAGTCAGTAAAAAATTAAGTAAAAGGAATAAAGAATAAATAACCACTGAAAGAAATATGGGATCATGCAGAATGAATGAATATGAGAATCACAGGTATCCTGAGGGAAAGGAAGAAAAAGCAAGAAGCATGGAAAAGCCTATTGGAGAGAACAATAGAGCAAAACTTCCCTGTATCACTAAAGGTTTAGATATCCACATAAAAGATGGTCATCAGCCTGGGATATTCATAGCAAACAGGATATCACCAAGACATATAGTCATCAGTGTAACCAAAGTCAAAATGAGGAGAAAATCCTACAAGCAGCAAGATGAAAGTAACAAGTTACTTGCAAAGGAAAACCTATCAGACTAATAACAGACCTCTCAGCAGAGACTTTTCAAGTCAGAAGGAATTAGGATCCTGTTTTTAGTCTTCTTAAAGAATAACTCTGAGCCAACAATTTTGTATGCTGCAAAACTAAGTTTTATAAATGAAGCAATATTAAGAGAGATTCATAGCCTTAAATGCATACATAAAAAAGACAGAATAACCACAAATTAACAATGTAATGTTATATCTCAAGGAACTAGGAAAAGAAGAACAAACCTAAAGCTATCAAAAGAAAATAAATAACAAGGCTGAGATCAGAACTAAAAGAAATGGAAACAAATAAGGAAACCAACACAGAGGGTCACTGAAATAAAAAGTTGGTTTGTTGAAAAGATAAACAAAGTTGATAGACCTCTAGCTAGATTAAACAGAAATAGGAAGGAAAAGACTCAAATAAGGTTAAGCAGAAATGAACCAGGAGACCTTACAACTGATATCACAGAAATACGGAATATTATCCATGAAGACTACAAATGTCTGTACACACACAAACTAGAAAACATAGAGGAAATGGATAAATTCCTCAAAACATATAACCTCCCAAGCCTCAATTAGAAAGAAATAGAAGGGGGGGGGTGGAGCAAGATGGCTGACTGGAAGCAGCTTCCGAAAAAGGCTCCCATCCAAAAGGGAGGATAACCTCTCGAAACTGCACAACTGAGCTGAATCCTGGGAACCCAGCCAAGAGAGAGAAGTGATTTCTGTGGATAACCTCTGCTGAGACTGGCTACGGCCCCAAGAAGGCATGCTTCAGGTACAGAATTCATCTGAAAGGAAGAGTGCCCGTCCCCTCCCCCAAGAAACCTCTGAGTTTCTTGCTTTTCTATTTCCTTTCTTTTTTTATTCTTTTCTTTTGCTCCTACGAGTTTTCTGCAGACAGGCGGTGAACTGTGAACCTCTTGTCTCACCCCACGGAAGACTGCTGTGGGAAGTGAGGAGTGCTTCCCCTGAGCACCCTGGTGTGATTCTGGGAACTCCGTTGCTAGTTAGAGAAACTGAACTAAAGTTTTCCTCACCATTCTGAACTTGCTGCATACCCTTCCCCCCTTACCTGATGAACTAGAGGCCTAACCCCCCCCACTGAGACTGAGGGAGGAGGTCCCTAGGCAGCTCTCCCACCCTTACCAGCCCGAACAAGTGCTCCACCAGGAATAGACTACGGGCGGGGCTGCAGCGAGGCTCCCTCCCCTCCGGCCAGGGAAGCCGCAGGTGAGTGACTGATCCCTCGCCCCGCGCTTGCTGGGCTCCCGCAGGTCTGCGGTCGGCTGGAGACTCTGCCAGCGACTGCTGGACCTCTCCAGATCGGCCTGCAGCCGGGAATTGCCACGGCATCTGCACAAATCTCTGCCTGTCAGCCGCGGGGCTCCAGCAGTTCCTCCCCTGGCGAGTGGATCCCCTGGCGACGGGGTGGCTCCGTGCCTGTGCTTGCACAGCTTCTGTGGGCCTGCCTTCTGCCAGGAACTCTGCTTGCAGCCGCCGGGCCTCTGCTGGGCGGCCCACGGCTGGGGACGCTCCCGGCAGCTCCCTGATCCAACGCCCGGGCCTGAGGGGCTTCTGTGGATCAGCAGTTGGCTCGGGACTCTGCTGGCAACCGCCGGGCCTCTTCAGAGTGGGTCTCCAGCTGGGAATTGCTCCAGCAACTGCACAAACCTCTGCTTGT
>CAUYRH010135108.1:0-10440 GCA_963574655.1 Perodicticus potto | reverse complement strand
GGGAAGTTTTTTGTTAAAAGATTTTATTTTATTGTTTCTTGGATCTCAATGCTTGAAATTGGTCTACTTAGTAGATCTTCTCCCTGGCTAAGTCTAGGGAGAGTGTGTGATTCCGAATATTGATCAATTTCCTTTACTTTGTCAATTTTCTGGGCATAGAGTGTCTTGTAGTATTCAGAGATACTCTCTTGAGTCTCTGTGGCATCTGTTGCTATATCCCCTTTATCATTTCTGATTGAAGTTACTAGAGATTTTACTTTTCTATTTCTAGTTACTCTGGCCAAAGATTTATCTATTTTATATATTATTTCAAAAAACCAACACCTTGTTTTGTTAATTTTCTGAATGATTCTTTTGTTTTCAATTTCATTAATCTCTGATTTAATTTTGGATAGTTCTTTTCTTCTTCTGGGTTAAGGTTTAGATTGCTCTTCGTTTCCCAATTCCATAAGATGGTTTTTGAGTTTGTTGATGTCCTCTCTTTCTGTTTTTTGGATATAGGCATGTAAAAGGTAAAATATTCCTCTCAGTACTGCTTTTCCTATATCCCACAGGTTTTGGTGCTTGTATCTTCATTGTTGTTTTGCTCAAGGAAGTTAATGATTTCCTCTTTTATCTCTTGTTGAACCCAGCTATCATTCAGCATAAGGTTGTTTAATTTCCATGCTTTTGTGTGGGGTTGAACATTTTTGTTGGAGTTGAGTTCCACCTTAAATGACTTGTGGTCTGAGAAGATAAAAGGTCAAATTTCAATTATTTTGATTTTGTTTAGGTTTTATTTGTGTTCTAGAATGTGATCTATTTTGAAGAATATTCCATGGTGTCATGAGAAGAATGTATATTCTTTAGCTTTGAGATCAAGTGTTCTCTATAAGCCTATCAAACACAGTTATTCTATGGTCACATTTAAGTCCCTTATATATTTTTTAGTTTCTGTTTATAGGATCTTGCCAACTCTGTAAGAGGAGTGTTAAAGTTTCCTGTTATTATGGTGTTATGAGATGTCATAATTCTCAGACTAATTTAGGTCTGTTTCAAGTATCCAGGAGCATTTACATTTGGTGCATAAATATTTAGAACCAAAATGTCTTCTTATATTGTTCCCTTGACCAATATGAAGTGTCTATCTTTGCTTTTTTGACTTTAGTTGCTTTAAATCCACTTGTATCTGAGAAAGAAAACATTGCAACCTCTCTTTTTTTCTGAATTCCATTTGCTTGAAAAATTGTCTTCCATCTCTTAACCCTGAGTTTTAACTTGTGTTTCAAGGCTAGGTGTGTGTCCTGCAGAAAGTATATGCTTTGCTTGGTTTTTTGTTTTGTGTGTTTGTTTTTTTATCCCATCAGCCAGGCTATGTCTCTTCAGTTGGGAATTCAAGCCATTAACATTTATCGAGATAATTGATGGGTGTGATGTAGTTCTATTCATCTTATTTTGTGAAATTCCATTGCTTAGTTTTATCTTTTGTGTCCTTGTGGAAACTGGGTTTTGCCCTTTAGTTTCTAGACATTTAGTTTGCTGGTGGTCCTTTGTGATGGTCAGTGTGCAGAATAGGTTGAAGTATTTCCCATAGAGCTGGTCTTCTTGTGGCAAAATATTTGATTTCTCCATCAATTTTAGAGCTTAGCTTAGCAAGATATAGAATTGTGGGGTGAAATTCGTTTTGATTAAGTAGATTAAAGATAGATGGCCATTGTCTTCCGGCTTGAAAAGTTTCGTTTGAGAAGTCTGCAGTCACTCGGATGGATTTTCCCTGGTAGGTAAATTGGTGTTTACTCCTGGAATATTGCAGAATCTTTTCTTTTGTCTTGACTTTGAACACGTTTGTGACAATGTGTCTTGGAGAAACTCTGTTTGAGTTGAGATGACCTTGAGTATGATATCCCTCTGAAAGGAGTGTGTCAGAATCTTTGGTAATACTTGAGAAATTTTCATTTATGATGTGCTCTAATAGGGCTTCCATGCCTCTGGAGTATTCTTCCCCTTCTGAGATACCTATAACTCCTATGTTTGAATGCTTCATGAAGTCCCATAATTCTGTCAGTGAATGTTCTGCTTTCTCTCTCTTTTGCTGTCTCTTTAATTGCCTGAGCTAGCTCAAGAGCTTTATACTCTCCCTCTGAGATTCTTTATTCTGCATGGTCTAGTCAGTTATTGATATTTTCTACTGCCTCTTTAAATTCCATGATGGCTTCAATTCCTTCAGTTCCACTATATCCTTTCTATATTATTTCTGTCATTCATCTTTTATTGGGTTCTGTTGTTTTATTTCCTTTCAGTTATTTTTCACTTTATCAGCAATTTCCTTCATTGTTTTTACCTTCCATATTTTAAATTCCCTTTCTATTATTTCTAAAATTTCTTTATAGCTGTAATCTTCTGCAGTAGCGACCTTGCAATCCTTTGGGGGAAGTGGTTCTGGTCTAGTTTTTCATGTTCTCAGGATTTTTCTACTGTTTCTTTCTCATGAATGTTTTATTTTTGTCTGTTTCCCTGCCCTACTTTTTCTTTTCACTACATCTTGTACTTTAAATTACTGTGCTCTGACTTAAGATATTGAAGTGTCTTTTTGGTAAAGGACTAAAAGGATGAGAAGAGTGAAGAGCAAGAAGGGATAAACGATAAAAAATAGGAGAGAGAGAAAAGAGAAAGGAAATTGGGTGAATAAAAGGAAATATTGACAAAAAGAAGACAGAAACAGAAAGAGAGAGACAGAAGTAATAGTGGTGTACTATAGGGTACTTTGACCCATGCCCACAAATCCCAACCTCTGTGGATCTGGGTTGGATGGGTCCCTTAAATGTCTGCAGCTCTTTGCCAACCTGAGCAGACACAGAACCCCACCTCCACCAATAGAGGAGAAAGACAAAAATACTATAAATCAAACCAAAGCAAACAAACAAAAAGCCTTAAGAGTTAAAATTGAGTGAAAAATCAAATATCAGAGGCAGAAAACTAGCTAAAATGACATCCTTCTTATTAAAGAAAGCAACAATGAAAAAATATATTTATATGAAAAACATGAAGAAAAAAATCAAAAATTAGGGGGGGAAATTTGAAAAAGAAAAAGCTTTTTCTTGAAGAGAAAAAATAAACAGACAAACCACCAATAACAACTTCAAAAACAAACAAAAAAACAAACAAAAAAACAAACTATATGTATATATCTTGCTGAATATTGCCTGGGAAATAAGTGATGTTCTGGGGTATGAGATGCTAATCACAATACGGCTGTATAAGTTGGAGACTGGAAGCCTATCCTGACTTCTTTGACCTCAAACCCCACAGGATTGGGAGCCTGGATCTGTCCTCTGTCCACTTAGTATACTTGCCTCAACCTTTCCAAACCATGTCCCTTGGCTAAGCAGTGGCTATCCGAGGAAAAGATGTGTTGCTTGTATCTCTCTAGAAGTGGCTGCCTGCTTCTCAGGTGCACGGAACCGGCTTTACTTTAGGACTCTGAGGGCTGAGCCTGCATGGCAACTTTCCCACAATTGCTGCCCATGGACTGCAGCAGAACAATGAAACCTCCCTTCTGCTCTGGCGGCTCAGCCCTGCCTTCTGTGTGCCATTGAAAGTCATTTGCTTACTCGCCCAAGGTCTCCCAGAACCCGCAGCCTTTGAACAATGAAAACTACTCTGCCACTGCAGCTCTGTCCTGACCTCCGGGCTCTGTTCAAAGTCACTTGCTCACTCAACCAAGGTTTCCCAAGGTAATTCAACTGACTGCCCAAGTTCACAAAACCCTGCAGGGAAGGCCTTCACTGTCTTTACACTCTCAGTGATGCTATAGTTACTGTCGCCCACAGCCTCCACAGCTGGTGTCCTCAGATGTAATGAAACATTCGCCCTTTCTCCACTGCTTTTGTCCTTCTCCTGTGGTCCTGAAGTCCACTGCCTACCTGTGCCCCTGAAGGGATGTTTCTGGGCAAAGCCCACAATCCTGAGTTGCCTGGAGTCTTCTCTCCCCTATCTCACCATGCCTAGTTTCAGAAAATTTGTTTCTCATCCACCATCTTGCTCCTCCTCCCAATGATGTAGTTTCAACTGAAATCTAGCATTAATCTGATCCCAGGGGAAGCTCTTGAGTATGAGGACACCATGGAGTTTTCCATTCCTCTCAATGAACAGGGTCAGCAGCTAAATTATCTGTTCTTTTACAATAGATCCAGTTCAGCATTTCTCCTTCCTCAGCCACTTTGCAATGTTGGCACATTTGCTTCATTCAATATGAGCTATCACTTTTACTAAACTGCCAAGAGGCACACCAACAGTGTATCCGAATCGCTATGGAAGGTCCTTGCCATAGAAAAATGTCACAGTAGTAACAAATTTTTCTTTGTCTATTTTTCTGCCTCTTTTGATAGAAACACTCTCAGGATCTATTCCCAGGTATGGTTTCCCAGATCCTTATGGTACATGTTAGCCATGTCTTTCAGTTCCTTTGGTGTATAACCCATCTACTCCCTTAGGAGATCTAGCACCCCTCCAGGAGGATCAGAATGAGTTCTAAATCTAGTAATTGATCTGGAGTCCAAGAGGGGAGGTAGGGTGCTATCCTGAGAAGGGACAACATTGTCTTGTAAGATAGTTACCTCATTTGAATCTTGTGGATAGTCTTCAAATTAGGCCTTCTTTCTTTTACCACTAGGAAGAGTAGGGGCATTTTTCAGGTCCAGAGAGTTAAAGGTATTCTGGGAATTCAAGTTGCTTAAGTGATTCCACCCAGATATTGGAAGTTTCAGAGCCGTACTTCTTCTCTTATTTTGGCATAGTAGACTTGCTCATGCTGAGAATTCAACCACCTCTATGTTCAGTCTCTTATAATCAAGTCCTGTGTCAGTCTTCATATCAGCAAAAGGAGATGAGGTTCTTTTTTGGCCGGGGCTGGGTTTGAACCTACCACCTCTGGCATATGGGACCAGTGCCCCACTCCATTGAGCCACAGGCGCAGCCCTTGAGGTTCTTTTTAAGATGTTTCCAAGGGTGCCCTGTGACATTCATATTTGGCTTTATATTGCTAATTAAGTGGTCTGAATATGTCATTTTCTTGTTTTCAACGAATGAGTAGTGCTTAGCAACAAACATATAAACCACAGTCCATGCATTCACTACTGTCTCTGCAGTTCACAAACACCAGAGATTTTACTCAAGTGCATCCAACCCTGCATTCTAGAGACTGTCAATACTCCACATGTGAATACTAATGGAGTATTACTGGACCTTCAGTCAAGCCAATGAGAGTCTTTCCTACACTCTCATGTGATATCAACTGTATTTGTTCTTATTTTGTAGAAGCATGCCTGGGTTGGTATTTTTGAGAAACTGATGGATCACCTTGATGTGAATCCTTTAAGGGAGTGAGGAAAGCAGGTTGGAGCAGAGGAAGATATAAGGCAAAGAAGTAGTTTTAACTAAAGTCTAACCTGCTTCAAGTGCAAGGCTTTAGAATATGAATGACATCACAGAATTATTCCAAGGGTCTAGCAGTTTGTACACCTATATTAGTTAGGCACTGGTTACCTGCATAAGGAGGATGTAAACTTTAGCCATCTCCAGGAAAGATATGTCTTTGCTGCTTTCAGGAGGATGAAACCATGAACTGTTAACATCCAATATTACAGCAACTAGGAAACTTGTGCCACCAAGTAAAGGGATGTAAGGAAAGTACCAAGTTCTATTCTATGGGATCAAGGCAAAATTTGAGCATAAAACTGAAAAAAAAAAAAAAAAACTATGCAGATGACTGAGGGAAGAACATTCTAGGCACATTAAATGGGAAATACAAGGGCCTCAGAAGGGGGTGACATCAGAGTTCTAAGTGGGGTAGTTGAGGTTCTTTTTAAGATGTTTCCAAGGGTGCCCTGTGACATTCATATTTAATCTGGCTTAATCTGGCTGCTGTGCTGAGAATAGACTGTAGGACAATAAGGGCAAAAACAGACAAGTTAGGAAGCTTTTGAAATAGTTCAAGCAACAGAAGTTTGTGATTTGGATTATAGTTGTGGTGGTAGGGGTGATGAGAAATGGTTGAAAACTCTGGATATATTTTGAGTTAGTCTTATAAGGACTTATTGATGGATTTGATACAACATGTGTTCAGAGAATAGATCTCATGTTATTACCACAATAAAATTTCTTAAAATTAGGTTTGGGATATGTTAATTCAGAGATGCCACTTAGAATTAGTTGGAAATATATGTAAATTTGGAGATTATAATTTATTTAAAAATTTCTTACTATTCTTTTAGATTTCATTCATTATTTGTTGTTGTTATGTTTGTCTTTAACTGTCTTTCTTTCCTTTGACATTTTATTTTTTCTAAATTGTTTTATTATTGTATTAATTTGTTAGGGCTGCCATAACAAAGTATCACAGACTGGTTGGCTTAAAAACCAGAAATATATTTTGTCACAGTTTTGGAGACTAGATGTCTGAAATCAAGATATTAGTAAAGATGATTTGTTCTGAAGTTTTCTCCTCCCTGTGTATTTACATTTTTTTTTCCATCTGGGCATCTTTTATTCTAATCTCTTCTTCTTATGTCTGTAAGTCATATTGGAGTTAGGTCCACACATACGACTTCATTTTACCTTATTTACCTATCTTTAAAACAGTTACATTCTGAGGTACATGGGGTTAGGACTTCAACATATGAATTTTATTTTTTTTATCATTGAATCATAGCTGTGTACAATAGTGCAATCAAGGGGTACAATGTGCTGGTTTCATATACAATCTGAACTATTTTCATAAAACTGATTAACATAGCCTTCCTGGCATTTTCTCAGTTATTGTATGAAGACATTTGTATTCTGCATTTAGTAAGGTTTGCCTGTACCCTTCTAAGATGCACAGTAGGTGTGGCCCCAACAATTACCCTCCCTCCACCCCAACCTCTCCCCTCTCCTCCCTTCCCTTGCCCCTTTCCCCATATTCTTGTGTTATAGTTGGATTATACCCTTCATACGACAGCTATAAATTACCTTCATAGAAGGGCTGAGTACATTGGATACTTTTTCTTCCATTCTTGAGATACTTTGCTAAGAAGAATATGTTCCAGCTCCATCCATGTAAACATGAAAGAGGTAAAGTCTCCATCTTTCTTTAAGGCTGCGTAATATTCCATGCTATACATGTACCACAATTTATTAATGCATTCGTGGGTCGATGGGCACTTGAGCTTCTTCTATGACTTAGCCATTATGAATTGGGCTGCAATAAACATTCTAGTACGGATGTCTTTGTTATAATGTGATTTTTGGTCTTCTGGGTATATACCTAGTAAAGGAATTAGAGGATCGAATGGCAAGTCTATTTTTAGATCTCTAAGTACTCTCCAAACATCCTTCCAAAAGGAACGTATTAGTGTACATTCCCACCAGCAGTGCAGAAGTGTTCCCTTTTCTCCATATCCATGCCAACATCTCTGGTTTTGGGATTTTGTTATGTGGGCTAATCTTAGTGGTGTTTTGATTTGCATTTCTCTGATGATTATGGATGGTGAGCAGCTTTTCATGTGTCTTTAGGCTGCACCTGTCTTCTTTAGAGAAATTTCTCTTCAAATGCTTTGCCCACCTTGAGATGAGATCACTTGTTCTTTTCTTGCTAATACGTTTGAGTTCTCTGTGGATTTTGAGTCAGCATATTGTTTATGGCTGAATAGTATTCCATGGTACACATAAACCACAATTTATTTATTTATTTGTTTGTTTGTTTGTTTTTTTATTTTTTCTTTTTTGTAGTTTTTGGCCTGTGCCAGATTTGAACCTGCCACCTCTGGTATATGGAGCGAACACCCTACTCCATTGAGCCAAAGGCGCTGCCCCCAAACTACAATTTATTAATCTATACATGGGTTGATTACATATCTTCACAATTATAAACAATTCTCCATACTTCTTTGTAAAGAAACTGTGTTAGTTTGTTTTGCCCATTTTTCAATTGAATTATTTGATTTTTTGCTATTAAGTTACTCGACATCCTTATATATTATTGCTAGTAAGCCCTTGTCAGATGGATCATCTGCAAATATTTTCTCCCATTTGTAAGTTGTCTCTTTGCTGTTTTTTTGCTTTGTGGTGTAGAACTTTTTAGCTTATTATAATTCCATTTTTCTATTTTTGTGCTTTTTGACATATTACTCCAAACTCTTTTGCCTAGACCAATGTCCTAATATGCTTCCTCTATGTTTTATGCTAGTATTTTTTAGGTTTAGGTTTTACATTTATGTCCTTAATGCATATTTATTTGAATTTTGTGCATGTCAAGATGGGTCTAGATTTATTCTTCCACATATGGATAACTAGTTTTCCCAGTATTATTAATACTTGTGGAACAAAATCTTTTCTCCAACATATGATCTATGTCACCGACTTTCTTGTAGTTATTTCAATTTGAGTAGTATTCAAAGGAGAAAACATAAACTCTATTCATAATAAAAATGATTACATATGAAATTTAATCAATAATAATAACTAAATAAAACATGGGCAAAAGTGAGAATTGTGTTTTTAATATCATTATTTAAGATGCAATATATTATAATGTGCAGTTTCAAAGCCATAATTGGCTTTCATTTGCCATATAAAATAGGATATTAAATTTTAATTTTTATTTCCTTTCATATTCTCTATGTTTGTGAAAAGTTGTTTTTTATGTTCAAAACATGGTTCTCATTAAATTGATCACTAGGAATTATAAAGAACAAGATCTTTTTTTAATGCTTTAAATGCTTTTAATGCTTTTTATTCTTGCTAAGAATAAAAAATAATAACAGTTATTTTCCACATTTTAATACTCTTTTTAGTTTAATGTAGAAGAGATGAGTGACTTAGTTTTTCTCGTCTTGTAGAAAAATCTGAAATCAATTTATGTGAATTTTAATTTAATAAAAATAAAATTTCACTTATACTAATATTGAGCATTTTTATATACTGATAAAATTGACAGCCACATGTACATAATATTTTTTTAAATCATCTCTATTGAGTTAAAGTTTATGTATAGTAAAATTTATCATTTAATTGCATTTATTTCTGAGAATTTTGAAAAAAGGCACACAATTGTGGAGGTTAATCAAGATACATGCTATTCCTAATACCAGAAAAATTCCATCAAGCCCCCCACTTTGCAGTACATCATATCCTCACCTCATATATTGGCAACAAATGTATCTTGCCTCAATAATTTTGTCTATTTAAGCATGTCTTATACACAGATTCTTATAGAACACAGTTTTTCAAGTCTGGCTTCTCTCATTTATTTAATGCTTTTCCCACTCCTCTCTGTTGTTAAATTATCAGAAGTTTATTCATTCTTTTTAAATTAATCAATAGCATTCTATTCTATTGCTGTGCCATAATAGCATTCTATTCTATTGCTGTTCATTTATCCATTAAAAGTTGAGTATATTTGTACATATTTATAGGATAAAATGTGATGTTCCAATGCTTATATGCACAGTACAATGTATATTCTTCCATACAAACTCAATTAATAATTTTTAAACTGTCCTCCAAGGAATCACAGAGTTTTTCACAATGCTTGGCCACATCCACTGATTTCTTTATCTTTTCAGACTCAGTAATTGACATCTTAATTCCATGCAGTTGTTCGATTAAAATTACCTGGGTAATTTTCATTACATATCATTTTCTCTTCACATCAGAAACTCAACTCTTCATGAAGTCCTATGAATTAGAGCTATATGGAGCTTTTCTCAATTCTTTCCATTCCCTTCCTTCTACCATTGTCATATCTATGATCCAAATTCCATCAATTCTCCTGCAAAACTGATAATTTGTTTACCATTATTACGTATTTCTTTTTGTTTCTACCCATTTTCAACATAGAATCACAAATATTTCTTGAATGTAATTATATTTCTTGAATGTAATTAAACGTTTATTCATGCATCTGGTCCCTCCAGAATCAATCTTAAATTCTTTGTCTCTATCTATTAGACCAACCTCAGTTGTGTGTTTAAACTCTTTTTCATTCACTCAACTATTACCATACTTAATTGTCAGTTCCTTTGAAGCCCAGCTCATTTCCATCTTATGGTCTTAACACATTTTGCTATCCCTCATTGGAGGATTTTGCTCCTAGTAAAGTAGCAGGTTAATTGTCTCCTTATCCAAGATTTAACAATCTTTGTAGTTAAAATTTTCATGACCTTTTGTATCATAGTATTACTTTAGTGTATATTGCTTGCCATAGCTTTACCTAATGTTTTGAAGTTACTTTTGACATTTCTCCATAGATTATTCACATAATAACTTAAGATATATATATATTTTTTTTAATACATGTATTTTATTATTCTTCATTACATTATTTCCCCCCTCCCACCCGTCCGTGATAAGGCAGAATTGATTTACAGAAAAGAATACAGAAAACACCAAAGCTCCTGGTAGTGGGAGAGATTTCAAGTAGGG
>CAUYRH010135107.1:0-49235 GCA_963574655.1 Perodicticus potto | reverse complement strand
AGTCTATCTTAGTTAATGGTGAGAGGTGTGGGTTCAGTTTCAGCCTCTTACAGGTCACTAGCCAATTCACCCAGCACCATTTGTTAAATAGTCTTTTCCCCACTGAATGTTCTTAGTTGGCTTGTCAAAGATCAAGTAATGGTAAGTAACTGGATTTATCTCTTGGTTCCCTATTCTGTTCCAAACTTCTACCTCTCTGTTTTTGTGCCAGTACCATGCTGTTTGATCACTATCGATATATAGTTGAGTATCAGGTCTGGTAGCGTGATTCCCCCTGCTTTGTTTTTATTTCTGAGTAATGTCTTGGGTATTTGAGGTTTTTTATGATTCCATGTAAAATGAAGTATTATTTTTCCAGATCTTTAAAATATGACAATGGAGCTTTAATAGGAATTGCATTAAAATTATATATTGCTTTGGTTAGTATAGACATTTTAATAATATTCATTCTTCCCAGCCATGAGCATGGTATGTTTTTCCATTTGTTAACATTTTCGGGCATTTCTTTTCTTAAGGTTTCATAGTTCTATTTGTAAAGATCTTTCACTTCCTTTGTTAGGTAAACTCCCAAATATTTCATCTTCTTTGGCACTACTGTGAAAGGAATAGAGTCCTTGACTGTTTTTTCAGCTTGGCTATTGTTGGTATGTATAAAGGCTACAGATATATGGGTGTTGATTTTGTAGCCTGAGATGCTGCTGTATTCCTTGATCACTTCTAAAAGTTTTGTAGTAGAATCCCTGGTGTTTTCCAGATATACAATCATATCATCTGTGAAGAGTGAAAGTTTGATTTCTTCTGACCCTATGTGGATACCCTTGATCTCCTTTTCTTCCCTAATTGCAATGGCTAAAACTTCCATTACAATGTTGAAGAGCAGAGGAGATAATGGGCAACCTTGCCTGGTTCCTGATCTAAGTGATATCCAATGTACTCAGGCCTACTATGAAGCTAATTTATAGCTGTCATATGAATGGTATAACCCAATTATAACACAAGAATATAGGGAAAGGGGCAAGGGTAGGGAGGGGCGAAGGGAAGGTAGGGCAGAGATAGAGCAATTGGTGGGGCCACACCTACGGTGCATCTTAGAAGGGTACAGGCGAACCTTGCTAAATGCAGAATACAAATGTCTTCATATAATCACGGAGAAATTGCCGGGAGGGCTATGTTAATCAGGTTGATGAAAATAATTAAGATTGTATATGAAGCCAGCACATTGTCCCTTGATTACACTATTGTACACAGCTATGATTTAATGATAAAGATAATAAAAAATAAATAAAAAAAATAAAATATAACACCAAAAAAAAAAAAAAAAAAAAAAGAATAAAGCTTTAGGTGCCACACCAAAAGCTTTATTCTTAACTAGTCAAAATTTAGAAACAATCTGTGTGTCTTTCCAGTGAATGTATAAATTAATTGTGATATATCTATATAATAGAAGATTACCCAGTAGCAAAGCACTGTTGTTATACAAGGGATATCTCAAAAACATTATGTCAATAAAGGAACAAGACACAAAGAGTATATGTTGTATAACTCTGTTTTCTGAAAGAGTGGAAAAAACAAAGCTAACCTGGAATGGCAGAAACTAGAGCCTTGGTTGCTTAAGGCAGCATAAAGCAACTGAAAAGATGCATGAGAGAATTTTAAAATGATGAAAATCTTCTTATTATTATGATAGTAGTTACATGGGTTTATTTTCTCTCAAGTCCCACCAAATTATGCTTAAAATAGATGTATTTAAATGCAAATTATACCTCAATAAAGCAATTCAAAATTACATTGGGCCCAGATTGTGGAGAGCTTTGCACACTAGCATATAACCTCTGTGATCACAGAACAGTTTTATTTATTCTTGTTTGTTCAGTATCTACTATTGTGTCTGCCACATATGGAATACATATTTGGCAAATGGATACATTAGTAAATGAATTGCTGAAGGAATATCAGTGCAGAGGTTTTGAGCTCTTGCTTCTTCAAAACCATTCCCATTTTTTGGTTTTGTGGTCTAACATCATCAGTTGTGTTTTGAAAGCACAGCAGGAGTACTGTGTGGCTGGTAGATTTTACAGGCTGTACTTAGGGTGCATTTCAGAAAACGACAAGAGGACACAGGTGCTGTTTGACCCTGGAAGAACCAAGCTATTTTTTCTTTGGAAAGACTCATGAAAATGCTACTCATGGAAAAGGCTCAGGCTTTTATTCCAACAGAAGAAAAAAAGAGAAAGTTCTCATATGTCCTTCCAGGATGCATCCTAAAACTGAATGAAAGATGAGAAGATGTCAAATGTGAGAAGCGAAAGAATAGGAAGCGTGTTCCTTCAAATTTTAAATGACCCATTAACAGGATTTTCTCCTTCATCCTGGATCTTGAGTAATGTGATTAGAAGCATGATGACTGTGGAGAAACAGGACCCTTGAGGAGGAAGCTCCCCTCCCTGACCCTCTCTCCACTCCCTTCTATCCCCCACTAAACAATGTTTTTAGAACTTTCCTAACAGGTGCAAATTCAAAACTTTGGGCATCTCAACTTCACCTTTAAGAGAAACTGTGTTATTGCCTTCATAACTGGAAGCAGCAAATCAGAAATTAGGAAGAAGGTACATTGACAATGATTGATGCCCAAGGCTTTTTCCTGATTCTTTGATTAAACTCATCAATCTATATGCAGAAGATGTGACCAAGGCAAATGGAGGCAACCAGCCTTAACAGATCTGGCTGTCAGAACTAAGGGGAAAAGGAGACTCTTGGCTTGGTAGTGCACAGAAAATACAGAGGAAAGGAAAGGTGTACCACGAGAGTGTTTATCTTCAAATGGGAGAAGCCCTGGGGACAAAACAAAGAGCTAGGAATGTTCTTATTGAAGGGGTGAAGTAAGGAATGAATAATCCCCTAGAGTCCAATAGAATTACCAAGTGTGTCATTGGGAAACTGGAAGGTCTCTAGAGAATTTAGGGCCAGGGACAGAGCTTTACCTTCCTTATTTGCTGATTAACTCTACCTCAGCCTATACAGGTATAAACCAAGACATCTTTTTAATGCCACTTTTGGTGTACCCTTGTCAGCAATCTTTCAGCTGATTTTTCACATTCATTCTTCCCCAAGATCAACTGGTGGGATGCAGGTAACTTGAAATGACAAGGGAATATACAGGAGACTGTAACTTCCACAAAGACGGAAGACATAGACTTCCCTGATGCTTGAGTTCCAGAATCTACCTTTTGTTTCCTACTTAGTATAAGCAAGACATTCTCTTGGTTCATATTTTTCACTGAATATGCAATAGAATTCCAAAATGTTGGTCTTGTTTCCTGGTCCTTGTATAGCTCACCCTTGCCTTCCTCTACTTTCTCCTGTGTACCACTCCCTGGGTCATGCTTTATGCACTAACTGTTGTTCTCTAGAAGGCTGGGGGAGGATTAAATGAAGTTCCATACTTGGTTTACCAGAGGCACAGGGTGTGTAGTCATATCTTTGCTTCTTTCCCTCAGACTATAGGGGCTGCAAAGATAGGCTTCTCTTCCTTCTGATCATTCATCATCATTATTATTATTTTATTTTTGTTATAATTACAGCCATTAATAATAATGATTATTTTAATTTTAAGTATTAGTGATTTATTTCCTATCCTTCCTGCTATTTTTAATAGCTTCCATTGTCACAGGTAAAAAAAAAAAATTACTTGACTACTGACTAAAAAACACTATGGCTAAGATTAAAAAGATGTTTTGCTGACAGTTTTTGAGCTCTGGTCTTTCTATCTGTGTTGTATGAGGGCTGGTCATGTCTTTCACTATTATGGCTAAAGCAATGAATAAATATAAAAATTGTGAGTGGATATTACAGAGAAAATAACACAGACACACTTTTGTGAGAAGCTACTTTGCATTTGGCAGGAGATAAACTTTGTATTTAATTGTCATAATGATGCTACAAGGTCAACATCTCTTTGCACATATTTCATTGATGATGACACAGAAGTTTAAAGATGGATAGCTTGGAAGGGCAAAGAGAAAGACAGATAAAAGCAGCAGTGGCTTGCTGAACCTGCCAACTTTCATAGGGCCCACTTGACCTCAGCATCACAAACTTGGAAAGCATCCCTGTGGCAGCACATGAGGGCATGTGCTAGTGCTAAAGCAATTTCCAACTTGCTTAATACATTCTCTAACAAACCAATAAAATAACACTTGGCCTCTCTCATCAGGTCTTAACCTTTCAGCCTCACTGCTGTCTCCTGATTTATGTTTGCTGATGGCCACAGGGGCTCACCCTTTCTCTGACCTAATGGCTTGCCCAATGGCCATCCCACTGACAAAAGGACCTGTTGGGGCTCAGGTTTTACTACTAAACTGCTTTCTGATGACAGGGCTGATTTATCAAGTTACAGGGACTACGTTAAAGTAATAAAGGGTCTCCTTTCTTATCTTTCTGTTCTTCTCTTCCCACTGCCATAACCCTGTCTCCTCCCACCAGTGCTGCTGAATTAATTTTCCTTAAGTACAGCCCTGTGCATGTGTGTGGCCTATCTTCTTTCAAACCAGTTCTACAATTCTGACTGTATTCCACTTCAAACTGTATTAATTCCTGTTTTTTTCAACTCTTGCCTGGTTACTGCTTCATAACCTGTACTGTCTAATGGGAGAGTCACCAGTTAATTAAAATGAAATAGGAGCCAACATTTCATTCTTCCGTTGTACCAGCCACATTTCAAAGACTCAGTAACCACATGCAGTTGGTTAGTGGCCACCATATTGGACAATGAAAATATATCAGTAGAATATTTCCCATTGCAGAAAGTCTGATTGGGTCATGCTGTCCTCATGCCTGCTTAGAGTCTTGTCTCCTCTTTCTAACCAATAGAAACCTTCTGAGCAGACTGTGGGGTGGTCATCAGTATTTATAAGTTCAAGTTCAGTTTTCTTGGGCTGAAAGAAGAAGCTTTTTGTTGTTGTTTTTATTTTACAAACTACTTTTCTGAATCTCCGTTGAGTTTAAAGAACTGACTTGGGAAGATGCTGATTTGGGGACATTGTGGGGGATGTGGGAACTCAACATGGATAGCATCTTTCCCTTTCCACTGCTCACAGTTGACTTGAACATCTCTCTCATCTATTTCCTCATCTGTGGGCTGCTTTCCAGATTTCCAGAGTTTCTCTGAGACCTGTTCAAACTTTATCAGTCTAATGCAGAGGAGAGGAAAATAACACTGCACAACTCATTTAGTTTGTGTTTTCCTGTTATTTATTTATTTATTTATTTTAGACAGCATCTCACTTTGACTCCCTAGGTAGAGTGCTAGTGCATCAGGGCCATTATAGTTCATGGCCACGTCAGCCTCCTGGGCTCTAGTGATCCTCTTGCCTCAGCCTCCTGAGTAACTGTGACTACAGGTGCCTGCCATAATGCATGGCTTGTTTCCCTTTTGTGATCTGATGTTCTTCCTGTTCCAACATTCACTCCTTTTCCTGGTGTCTCTAATTCTTTCTCTTAGATGAGCCTTTCTACACACATGGTGTTTATTGTTCTGGAAGGTGTCAAGTTGTGTCCTCATGAAATTATACCCATTTATAGTTGTTATAGATATATTTTTTCATCTCCTACTACTATTTTCTATTCATTCATTTCTGCATTCACTCATTCATTCATAAATTGGACAAATTTTTGTTGAGTATCTACTATGTGTTAGGCCTGTGAGGTTTTCTGCATTTATGCATTTGATGACCTTATACTCCAAATAATACATGCTGAATTCTTAAAAAATTTCATGTAGCTATTTAGTGTGTTAGGTGTTAAGAATAAATACAATTATTTAAGGATATAGCAGGAGAATCTAACCTAGTGGGGAGGTTGAGAAAGTGTAGTCCTGAGAAGCCAGGAAAGCATCTAGAATGAGTGAGGAGGTCATGAGCATTATAGGGGAGAAGTAACACCTGTATCAGAAGGGAGCGTGAAACATTATGAGGCTTGAAGTACTTGCAGAAGACTAGAGTAGTTACAACATGCACATAAGTAAGGAGTGGAAGGGGTGAGCTGCAGGAAGAGTACAGCTTATAAACTAAGATGATCCTAATGCTTACCATTCCAACAGGGACATTAGAGATAGTAAAGGCAAGTGCTGTTAATCATTATGCTAGAACAGCAGGCCAACACTGGGACTATACTGAGCAGACTGGGCTGCATGTAGCAATTTATATTAAGAGGAATAGGCCTAAGGTGCACAATCCAAGGTACACTTCCAAATAACTTTCTAATAATAGTAAATTATAAATGTCTTACCTCAAAAAATAAGCAAGGTTATGTTAATCAGTTTGATTTAAGCATTCCACATTGTATATCAAATCATCACATTGTACCCCGTAAATGTATACAGTTATGATTTAATAAAAAAATAAATTAACAAAAAGAGAAATAGGAAGTCTCTAAGTCGTTCAAGGCTGAGGAACAGCCTGATCAGATTTGCGTTAATAAATGATCTCTCTGGTTCCAAGATATTCCTGAATGGGAGCAAAGCACAAATAAATGCATCAAGAAGACTGTCACTCAGAGAGGGGTAGAGGGTTCAAGATGGAAAGAGGAAGCCTCACTCAGGACATAGCAAAAAGGTGGAAAGAGAAATGCACACCTTGGGATCTGATGGGTAGGGGATGAGGGGAAGAGGTACAGCCAGGAGGGCTCAACTGGAGTCATTGGGGGCCGATGTGCCATGCCCAACACATATGCTTTCTTGCACTCCTTCATGCAGGTGACCCCAAACTGTCCAACACCAATTGCTCTTTGATGGGTGCAAATCTCCAACACCAATTTGCTCTTTGATGGGTGACCATAGCTTCTGTGTGTCTTCTACATGTGTAGTTAAGATTTGTAAGATATTTAAAAAATGCAACTCATACTTGAGGCACTTAATAGACAGCACGTCTTTCAAACAAAATGTTTCAAAATAGGAAAAATAAATAATAAATTAATAAAAGCAGAGTTGTTTTTCTCCTGGACAGAAGGTTCAATGGCATTAAAGAGGGGAGAATTAGCATTCTAGTGATAGCATCTTGAATTATAGTGTACTGAACAACCCATCCCACAGAACCTTGTAATTTAGAGTTCTTTATTTTCAGCATTGTGTTTGGTCCTGGCTTCTAGTTTTCTTTTATTCTGAATTAGTCATCACACTTACTGTCTTTCTTGGCATTGTTTATAAGGGATCCAGCTCTTAGCGTGGAGCAGATTCATGCAGCACACTATATTTGGGTCTTAAATCAATCATAGACAGAGAAACTGCACATTATTCCAAGCAATTCATCTAATATTTTATCAAGAAAATGTAATTAGGATTTTCTGAAAACAAGTTTCTAGACAATCAGGGGAAACAGCCACAATCAATTTATAAGATTGCTTGTGGTTAGAACTTCTTGGCTAGCTGGGCCAACCTTAAGCTTCTTCATCAGGATGAAATTCTATGACCCTCTTCTATGGACCTGTTTGGGAGTGAACATGACTCCTTGATGTAGACAAAGGAGAAATGACAGATAACAAGCAAACAGAAAGGTATGCTTTAATAGCTCCCTTCTAGTTAAATGCAATTTATAATGCAATCTTATTTTGAGACTTACTATGTGTGACATGCTGGGTGGAAGACTGACTGAAGGACAGTGGGCTAAATAAAGGTGGACAGCTGCCCTCCAGCAGGGTGCATTCTGGAGGAGGGACAGGAGTGATGCCAAGACAAGATGCACCATGAGAGAACTAGAGGGGGAGAGAGTCATTCTACCCGGGAGCCCCTGGGGAAGGCTAATGAAGGAACTGTCCTATAAGCTTCATCTTCAGGAAGCAAAGCATAAACTCTGTGTTAGGGCAGAGAGTGCACACTTCTCTGTGTGTTTGAGGCTGGAGTGCACAGACTATTGTGTGTTCAAGACTTACTCTCACTTTTTTCTGGGTTCACAGGACATCCTTGGTTCAGTGCCTACCCTTTTTGCAATGAAGGTAACCAGAGGTCTGGTTCCAGCGAGTAGAATATGAACAAACTTAGGCTGCTATTTCCCAGGTCTGATGGATAAAGACTAATTTTCCTTTTCTTCACTTTCTGCAAAACAAGGCTCCCAGGCCAAATCCACTGTTTGTTTGTGTGTGTTTGTTTGTCTGTTTTATGGCCCATAAGCTAAGAATGGATCTTACATTTTTAAATGGTTGAAGAAAGATTTAAAAAGAATATTTTGTGACATGTAAGAATTATGTGAAATTGAAATTTAATATCCATAAGTACAATTTCGCTAGAACACAGCCATACTTAATCTTAGATCTATTGTCTATGTACGTCTGCTTTCATGCTGCAATGGCTGAGTTGGGTAGTTTTGATAGAGACAATGTGGCCCCTAAAAGAGAAATATGTACAATCTGGCCCTTTATAGAAAACTTTTGGCAGCTCCTGTTCTAGAGGAATGGACAGAACTTGGAGCCACAGGTGGAATGACCGCTTGGGGAAGGGTAAGCTTCCAGGAATATATTTGTATTGAATTTGATATTAATCAAAAACAAACAAACAAATAAAAAAATCCCCAAACTTTTCTTGGGTTAAGGCAATGAGATTTTGAGGTTTATCTCAGTGTGTTAGGTTGTGGGTCATTACTAACAGTGGTAGAAGGTAAAAAACAATCAACTGAAATAGTGTCATGGGTGTTTAGAATCCAAACAAGCAAATGTTAATTTTCTCAGTACTCACAACCAATTCTTGAATAGAGCTTCATATGGAATAGCAGACCTGGTATTTACTATGGCCAACTTTGTCTCCTCAAGAAACACGCAGTCTATCAGTTGAAATAAGAAACAGAAAATCAACATCATACCACCACCATGAAAAGGACAATCTTAAAAAGCCAAGTGTGCTAATATTCAATATAAATAGTTCTATAAAAATAAGCACTGTTATCTCTAGTGCTTTACATTGAAAAATACTCGACTTCCTATTTTTATTTCACTCACATCTCTGAAATAACCCAAATGTCCAATAACAGGAAAATGGTTGAATAAAATCTGTTATTTCTGAAGCACTTTTGTCTTCATGGGCCCCTTTCTCTATAAAAATTAGATATATGATGATTACATTGGAGTAAAGACAAAAAGTTCAATATTATGTATAAAAACATTTCTTCAAGCTAATGGTTCATTTTTTTCTTCTGATTTTAAAATAAATTAAACCATTTTCATGGGCCCTTCAAAGTCTTATGGGCCCCAGGCAGTGTGCCTGCAGCATCTAATGGAGAAATTGGCCATGCTTGAAAGTAAGGGCACATTTTTTTTCCTTAAATATTCATGAGAAGTAAATATATCAAATTTTATATGCTGGGCTTTCAGTGGTAAGATTTTAGATGAATATTGTCTTATTTTTTATAAAAATTAGCACTAACATTATATTATCATTAGGGAAAAAACAGACATGAGCTTTCGAAGGCACTGGTTAGATTTTGAGACTTCTCTGTTCTCTTCAGTAGATCTCTGCTTCCTGTGGCCATGTTCCTTCACATGTACAGCCAGGGCTTCTGCACCAAAACTGTATAGCAAGCTAGTTAAAAATGCAGATTTACAGAATGGTCACTTCACTCTACTCCATCAAAGTCTGTGTCAGGAAATCTGCATTGTACACTCCTTGGTGGTTCTTATACATAGGCAGAAAATTGGAGAAACTTTAGCCTTTAGGACAAATTCAAAAGGGGTACCCTAAGAACTGGCCTATGTCTGCTTCCACATCTCCTATATACCATCCTGTATCTCCTAATACTCATCTACACCTATCCCTTTCTCCTCTCCTCCCTTTTTCCTCCTGTTTGGCATCATCAAGCAACTAGGATGGAAATAATCAAGACTTAGGCCCCAAGGCAATGCATTTTTGTAAAAGAGTGTATAAATTCAATGTATTAGATAAAAGATAAAAGCATTTAGTTCTTCATTACACCCTTGCCACTCCCTCTCCTGCCTGCCTTGGACTCACAAAAGGAATCAGAACCTGATTTCTGGGGCTCCTCTGTACCTGGCTGGAACCTCCCTGTCCCCACTTCTTCCAGCACAGTTGTCCTGCACTGCCATTAATTTGAAGGAGATCTCCTTGTCATTTTCCTCAGAGGTACACACCCACACACCCCCCACTTTGACAGCCTCTGTGCTTCCGGTGCTTTTTCTACCTGAAATGCTGCTACTTAATCTTCCAGGCCCAACTAGAATATTTTATTCTTTGGGCTACTTCCATAGACCTTTGTTATCACAATTCTTCCATCCTCATTAAGGTTTTATTTTTATTTAGGCATATCCATTTTAAAGGGGAGCCCTAAATAGAAGGTAATGCAGAAATGAATGCTATACAAATAGCAACCCAAGTCTTGATCCATGTTAGTCAAGGAGGTTGGCAGTATAAGAGGTGAACTGAAGACAAGTTAGCACTGAATGGGGACTTTCTCTTCCTATATAACAAGGATGGAAGAGGACAGGAAACTGGCACCATGTTCCCTGTGTTACTATTGTTATTTGGGACTGATCAGTGCATCACCTGAGGTCACATTTAGGAAACTCAGATGGTGGTGGAAGAGGCTATGGATTACATCTTTGAAGAGCTTGGTTAGAAACACATTCTGGCTCTTCTGGCCCTCTAGGCCTCAGTTGCTTCATTTTGTAAGTGGGAATAAAGAAACATGCCAGCTTTGCTTATCTCACTGGATTGCCCTTAGGGGCACGTGATATCAGCATTTTTAGAAATGTTCATTCTTGTTTATGTATTGGTTTCATATTAGTATTGAGTACATTGGAAGGGAGAAGAGGGAAAGGAGAGGGGAGAGGGGGAATGATTGGCTGAAGGAGGGAGGACATGAGGTGAGATCTCACCTAATGTGTCCAATACAAGGATGTACAGCATGCCCCCTGGGTGAGGGGTTCTTTTACAACTAGAACTTTACCTTGGAAGTGAGAACAATGTAATCTAAAAAATAGTACCCTCATGTTAATTTGAAATTGAAAAAGTGTCTGTTGAACTTTCAGGGTCTAAACCAGGCATTTTGGATTTCTAAAATGGAAAGATGCCCCATCTTGATGGTCAAGATGTTTGAGAGCGAAGAACACTTGCTCTGAGGCAGCAAGGAGTTAGTGGTTCAGGGCCAGAGAGGCCAGGCATCCTGCAAGTTAGTTATTGACTCACAAATACAAACCTCCTGCAATCTGCAAAGTCTCAGTGTCCCCTAGACAAACAATGAGGTGAGCCACCTGCTCAGTGTGCTCTGAGCCCAAAACCAAGCACCATTTTACATATTAATAAAGTCTTCTTTTCTTCCTAGCTCTCCTCCTTTTTTCCTCCTTCCCCACTTTTCTTTATTTCTTCCATTTCTTTCTTTTTTACAAACATTTTATCTTGAAATAATTTTAGACTCATGTAGAAGTTGCAAAAAGTAGTACAGAGAGTTTTTGGATACACTTCATCTGGTGACCCCTAGCAATGACATTTCACCGTCTTACATTACAAAAGTCCAGGGGTCACAACCAGGCATTTGACATTGGCACAGTATTAACCAAACTACAGAGCTCATTCATATTTCACAAGCTGCTGCACCTGCTCATGTATTTATTTTTGGTCTTCAGTTCTATGAGATTTTATTCCATCTACAGACATGTGTCCCCACTGTCATCATAATCTGGGTAGAGAACTGTTCTGTTACTCCCAAAGAAGCTCACTTGTCTTGTCCCATTACTCAACCATTTAACATGTTCTTTTAGCTCAATAAATATTTGTCAAATGAATTAATAAAATAATGAATTAGTATATACTTAAGGCCTCATTTCTTGGACTATTGGAAGTGCTGACTTAGTGACATCATGATGTGAAATAACACCTCTCTAACAATAGAACACATTTTGAGGATGACATCTGCACAGCAGTGAACATCAGTAGTTGAGTCAGGGCAAACACTACTTCCTGGAGGATACCTAATTTCCCACTGCCAAGTCTAAGTCAGATCAATTTAATTAAGTAACAAAAGTAGTTGTTATGGCAAAAAGGCTACTAATCCATTTCACCACATAGTATGATTGATCTATAGTTAGGCAATAGCCAATAGGTTGGATGACAGGTGATGCCCAACTTTATCTGGTGTAGATGCTGAGATCAGATTATACAGGTTAGGCCTCTGGTCAGGAGGAAGAATATCATTGAGCTATTGAAATGATGTTGCTGAAGACCAACTATCACAGTGATACCCTGAAACAACCAAAACCTGTCTTGTTTCAGGAATTAAAAGTCTAGCAAAGTAGGCATTATGAAAATCAGGATAAAGATCTGTATACCTAGTATGCCAGATTTAAAGTGGTATTATTTTTATTTTTATAGGCATACTGAAAAAAATTTCCTCTATTTCTTTCTGTAAAGATGAAAGATACATTTATTAGGGTATATCCCATGCACGAGGAATACAAACCAGTTTAAGTAGAATTGTTGGGAGCAATGTAAATAGAATTATTTTCTTCAACTTGTCCACATTGTTGGAGAGGTGCCTACCTCTCTCTCCTTCTTTGGTGTTCTCTCCTTCAAAATGGCCCATACCGCTTAAACCTTGCTTTATTTGAGGTAACCAATTAATTGTTTCCTAGGTTGCTAAGTAAGAGGCATATCTTTCCTTGTGTTCCTCTTAAGCTATAACTAGAAGTGGTATATCTGAATGAGCTTCAAATGAAATACAAGTAGATGTGCCCTGGGGGTAGGCTGAGGATGCATTTAGTGTGGGGCTTAACTGAGGGGCTGCCTGGTGGGCTGGCCCAGGTGTTCTCCCCAACTGCTATGGAGTTACACTTCCAGGGGAGTTCAACCTGTGGCCTGCAGGCTGCATGAAGATTATGTGAGGACTTTTTTGCTTATCTATTGTGGTGGATGTTATGAAAATTCTGCATGGACCTTTTATTTTGTTCAGCAGATTTCATTAACGTTTGTGTATTTAACAAACAACTCTTCTTCTTTCGATGAGTGGCAGAAAATAACAAAGGCTGGACATCCCAGAAAGTGTTCAGGTGGCAGGTTGGCAAGTTACAGGGTTATGTAGCTGTCTGCAGGGTGATGGGGTATGAGCACTTATAGAGTGGCTTCTACCAAAAAACGTTAGAGTTAAGGATAGTAGTTTTTTTCTTTTTGAGACAGACTCTTACTATGTCGCCCTCGGTAGAGTGCTGTAGAGTCACAGCTCACAGCAACCTCCAACTCTTGGGCTTAAGCGATTCTCTTAGCTTAGCCTCCCAAGTAGCTAGGACAACAGGCACCCACCACAATGCCTGGCTATTTTTTGGTTCTAGTTGTCATTGTTGTTTGGCAGGCCTGAGCTGGGTTCAAACCCGTCAGCTCAGGTATATGTGGTTGGTGCCCTAGCCCTGAGGTATAGGCACAGAGCCCTAAGGATAGTATGTTTATTCTTTTCAACAACATACTGCACTTTTACCCATTGCTGCTCATGAAACTATGAAGTAGGCCCATTTGCTGGCTGGATTAACCCTTTAGAGGGACACGGAGAGTGAAAGCTTCATTTTGCATCATGAGGTCATGGTGTCATGAAAGATGCACAGGGATCAGATTCAGAGGGTCGGGGCTGATTTTGATTTCTTATGCTCTCAAGTGCATGACCATAGGTGAGTCATTTCACCTGGACTCAGTTTCCTAGTGTTTTACAAGGGGTGGGACCTAGGAAGTCCTTCCCTATCCTTTGGAATTGACAGCATGGTTCCACTTAAGCACCAGCACTTCTGTTCCTGGTACAAGGTATTTGGTGGAAGAGTTTGAGGATTTCACCCCAGCAAGCAGGAGCACTGGGGAGTCTGCCCTACCAGTTGTGAACACTGGTCAGGCTTTCTGTAGACAGGGCAGTGTGATAAACATGTCTACAGTGATGCTAAATTATTATTCACATGGGAAGACTTTATGGGAGCTGCCTAGAACTCGTCCAGGAACATAAAATATGTCTCTCTGATTCAGAAAGTGAGAAGACCAGACAATACATGTATTATCATTTAGCAAAAAATGAGAAAGGGAAGAGAAAGTGGAGGAAGATAGAAGAGAATAAAACAAGGAAGTGAGGGAGGGAGGAAGACAGGAAGGAAAGAAAGTAGGGTAAGAAAGATTGTATATGAAGTCAGCACATTGTGCCCCATGATTGCACCAATGTACACAATTATGATTTAATGAAAATTAAAAAAAAAAGGAAAGAAAGGTGAGAAAGGAAGGGTAGAAAGAAGGGAGGCAGGAAAAGGGAGGGAGTGGGGGGAGAAAGGAACTGTTACTCCTGGGAGTGTAGTTCAAACATATTTCAAATATACATCAACATGTCCTTTTTAATGTATCTTTAGGCTATTGGTCCAGTATTTGATCATATATAAATATGAGTCTTTTTGCAGCAATTCAACGCTATCAACTAAAAATTATTGCATAAGGGGAAGCTAATTTGGGAGGAGCAATTTTCTCAGAACTGATTGCAGAAACAGCCATACAATTATCTCAACAGAGCACTTAGCACAGTGCTGAAAGGGCTGTGCTTTAAGGTTTACCCTCATCTCCTGAATCATGGCTTAATTTTGTGCATCCAATCACCCTCAGAATGAGATAAGACTGAAAGCTTACCTCCGGAAAATGATTGCTGATCAGGGGATGCCCAGGAGTTGGGGTCTAAAGATCTTGCTCTCTCTCTCTCTGCCTTCCTAAGCCTTTCCCTCTCTTTGCAGACCAATTTCTGAAGCAAAAGCCTTGATGGTGGAGGCAGTCTGCTTTCACATAGAAGGAGCCCTTGACCAAACTATGTCACTTTCCTCAGCTCCAGTTATTCAGTGTTTCTGATGGAGAATATTAACAAGCATGCTTTGTAAAATCCTATAAGATGGAGCTATTTGGACATGCTTTTCTGTGGCTGAACTTTAGAAATAAGGAGAGTGTTTACATATATGTCCCAGGCACAAGAGTTCAGACAAGATAAATTAATAGTAAAAAAAATGTATGTTTAGGGCTGCAATTGTGAGGATTTGAAGCCAGCCTATGACACCCTGGGCAAAAGACTCAAATTTCCTAAATTTCTGGTTACACTTATGTAAACTGAAAAAATTAACAGTGCTTCCTTCAAAACAGTTTTATGCAAGGATTCAACTCTGCAATTGGGGTAAAGTGCCCCATGTCCTACCATACTTTCTATCCCAGAAATGTTGGCCATTATTATTGCTAATATCATTAGGCTCTCCTGACAATAATCCCATGAGGTTGGCATCCTTCCTGTTTTCCCAGACCAGGAAAATGAGGCTCGAAGAGGTGAACTGGCTGGCCCAGTGTTACCTCCCTGATAAGGGAAGGCAGGGGCTCAAACCCAGGCTGCTTGCAAAGCCCACCCTCTCCCCATGCAGCTTAATGAGGGCTTCAGCTTCACGCTTCTCTCCCCTTGATTAGGTGTTAAATATTTACCATCTTGCCTTTCTTCCTCTCTACCCTCTTTAAAAACGGTTTAATTAAAATCATTCGTTGAGCTCATGATAAAAATATGTAAATGTGATGATTTTTGTGAAATGAATCTATTGTTTCCCTTTCATTCCCAAAGGACTGTGGATAAGAAGGGATAGAAAGCCAGGTCTTCCAATGAATTTGAACAAGCATTTGATAATATGTTGTATAACTGATTTCAAGGTCTGGTGGCCACAGGATCCAGCAATTTATGTATGTAAAGCACAACTGGATTCCTAAACGTGGGGTGGGGGTGGATGGGGCATGCTGCTGCCTCAGTGTTTCCAAAAGAACCCAAGAGGAGTGAGTTCAAAGAGGCAGAGCCAAGAGGAAATTCAATTTCATTTCTCCACATCTGTATGAAGGGTACCATTAGTAGGACTCAACCTGCTTGTTTTGTTCATTGGGCACTTGCTCTATGCCATGTTCTGGGGTCCAAATTCTTGCATTAAGGACATACTTACCTGTGGAGACTCACTGAGCTAGGCACTGGGATAAATGAGGGTCCCTTGCTTATGGTTTCAGGAAATCTAGGAATGGTCACATTTACTTTAGAACTTCTAACCTAGCTTCAGGCAAGGGAAGGACAGTCTCTGATACCAGCACCATGGACATTTTCGTACTTCTTGCCAACCCTTGTAAGATATATCTCTAAAGTTTACTTCTTTGTCTAACCTGCTGGATTAGGAACCATTATTTTAATGGTTCTTTATACCCAAGTGTTAGATAGGGTAAGTTGCCACAGCAACAACCCTAGCACCTCAAAGACTTAGCCCAGGGCAGGTGTGGGGGCTCTGCTTGGTTGAATTATCAGGAGGCCAAAATCTCTTATACCTTGTGACTCTTGCTTCCTCAATTTTCTCAGTTAACCAGGATCCTGGAGGAAGATTTTATGGGCCAGGTAGTGATACGAACTTCTGCTCACATATCTTAGCTCAGCCACTTGGCTGTACTGTAAGGAAGACTAGAAAATGGAGTCTATCTAGGCTTAGGTCTAAAAAGAAGCAGAGTAGGTGGGATATTAGTTAAGGTCTCAGCTGTGTTTATTTATTTATTGTTGTTTTGTTTGTTTTTGTTCCCATTACAGTGAGGTCTTTGAGGGCAGGCACTGTCATCCAAACATACCTGCTACGCACCTTGCTCCATGCTAGGTTCAGATAAATGGTAAATGCTTCCAAAAAAAAAAAAAAATGAATAAGCGAATAAACAATCTGTAACCATAATGTAATGGTCAATGAAGGAGATTAACTAAAGCCATTAGCAAAACTTAATTGTACTTCCACAATTTGCTTTCAACATATTCTTTATTCTTCTTTGCTGTGTTGGGCAAGGCAGGACATGGAACACGACCTGGATGTTTCAGACTCCTCAAAGATTTTGACATTTCTTTCTTTCTTTCTTTTTATTAGATTATAGCTGTGTACATTATGCAATTGTGAGGTACAATTTGCTAGTTTTATATACAATTTGAAATGTTTTCATCAAACAGGTTAACATAGCTTTCATGGCATTTTCTTGGTTGTTGTGTTAAGACATTTGTATTCTACATTTAGTAAATTTCACATATACCCTTGTAAGATGCACCATAGGTGTACCCTCAACAATCCTCTTCTCTGGGTAAAAGCTTAGGGGTGGGTGGCTTCGCGCCTTTACATGGTATCCTCACCAGGGCCTTAGTCCCTCCAATTCCCCTCTCCCTCAGGACTATGCCAATGTTTTATTTCCTTCCTTATCCAGTGTCTTAAGTTTATTCCTGTTACTCAAACAAAATACCTTCTATTGGGCAACTTATAAAGAGCAAGAATGCGTTGCTCGCAGTTCTAGAGGCTGGGACATTCAAGATCGAGGCACTGGAGGATTCAGTATCTCATGGGGATTTTCTATGTTTCAAAGATGATACTTCTGGTTGGGTGCTCATGTGGTGGAAGGGACAAACAGGCTCCCTCAGGCCTCTTTTATAAGGGCACAAATCCCATTCATGAGGGCTCTACCCTCATGACCTAATCACCTGCTGAAGGCTCCACCTCTTAACACTTTTGCACTGAGAATTAGGATTTTTTTTAGTTGTCGAGAATTCATTGAGGGTACAAAGAACCAGGTTGGGTACAAAGAACCACTGATTGAAAAAAGAAAAAAGAACCACTGATTGCATTTGCTAGGTAAAGTCCCTCTTATAATAGTGTCCTGTCCCCAAGAGGTGTGTCACTCCCCTTGGCCCCCTCAAACCCCCTCCCTCCTTCCCTCTCTCTGCACCCCCCTTCCCCAACCCTCCACTGTGTATAAGATCACCAGTTGTCCTCATATCAGAATTGAGTACATAGGATTCTTACTTCTCCATCCTTGTGATGCTTTATTCGCTCTAACTAAGAGATTTTAGGGGGAAACCAACATTCAGACCTCAGCAACCAGTCATAGAGAAAATGGTGTGAAGCTATGTCCTGTATCACTTTCTACCAAGTAGCTTAGGTCTCTTAACAATGTCTTTGATATAAAATCAGACTTATTTTTCTCTTTAGATTTACACAATTCTTTCTCTATCTTGAAAAATTTACATTGCTTTTCTTTAGACACACACGCAAAAGGTATAATTGGAAACTTAAGGTGGAGTCCCTCTCTGTTATTGATTCAGTGATGGTGAGCACAGGGTAATAAGATTTACAAGAAATGAAAAACATACTGCTTTGATAACTCAAAATATATTTGCTATTACATTAGTTTTATTAACACAAAGAGTTGAAAGCGAACTGTTACTTCTGTGTTCCCCCTGTTCCCCTTTCTTCACTCCCAGAGTCCACAACATGGGGTCCCCAGGGAATCCCAGAGGGCTCCCAGGAAGGTTAATTTTGCATGTCAGCTTGCCTGGACCATGGTTCCCAGACATCTGGGATACCATTATTCTGTATGTTTCTGCGGGTATGTTTTTGAATGAGAATAATGTTTCAATAAGTGGACATTAGGGAAAGCAGACTTCCCTCTCTAATGTGGGAGGACCTCATCCCATTGGCTGAGGGCCTGAATAGAAAGAAAGACTGACTTCCTGTAAAAAAAGAGGCATTCTGCCAGTAGATAGCCTTCAGATGTCATCTGCACCATCAGCTAGCTCTCCTGACTCCTCAGTCTGTTGGACTACTCTGCAGACCTTGGACTTGCCAGCCTCCATAATCTCCCACCCCAATAAATTTTATACATATATACATATACAGGTGTATACATATACACACACACACACACACACACACACACACATAATTGTATATGGATAAAATTGGTCAATTTGTCAATATATATATATATATATATTATACATATATAGTCTGACAATTAAGTTCACGAACTCATCCTAAAAATGTTCTACAAACCTCATTGCTGAACATCACTGCTGTACTCCCTTTGAGAAGCTATTTTGAAGTCCACCCTTAAAAGCAATTTTGGAACATTTTTTTCTGGAATGACCATCAGAGCTGTCATCATACAAGATCTGATAATTAAGCCTTCAAACTTGCCACTGTGCATTTAGGTTGGCAACACTGTATAAAGAACTCTGCAAGGTTTCATCATCTTGGTATATTAGTGTCTCACAGCTGTGTTCATGTCACATACGGTGGTGTATTGCTGAGGGGTGCTCATTATTGCTGTTGCCTGTTTTTGTGTGCCATACTACAGCAGCACAGTCACCAAATGGCCAAGGGGAGGACCTGAAAGGTGACTATGGTGATATTCAGCAATGAGGTGTGTAGCACTTATTCTAGGATGAGTTTGTGAATCTAATTCTCTGCTCTCTTATACACACATATATACCTCTCTCTCTACGTACATGTGTGTACAAATATGTGCTTGCATAAACATTTATATGTATACACACATCCTATTTGTTCTCTTTCTCTGGAGAACCCTGGCTAATTCAGACCCTGAGAGAAAGAAAGTCCACTTGATACCGTCCCCCTCCACCTCTTAGGTTCCTTATCCCGCCTTCTTTCAGTAGCCTCCTCCCATCCAAGCATGAGGTTTCATCCTCTAGATCAGTGTTTTCAACCATTTGTATCTAATGGCACACTTGAGTCTAGAGTTCAACTTGCATGCCACTCTTAACTATGTGGATTTAAAAAAAAAGAGAAAAAAAAAAGAATATACTTACTGTGCTTTGAATGTCTTTCAAAAATAATTTAATTAATGACTTAAAAATTTGTTACAGCACAGCTAAGATCCTCCCATAGCATACAAGTGTAACATGGCACATTGATTGAAAATTACTGCTCTAGAGTCTAGGGTCCTGGGCGCCAATACCACTCTCTCAGCACCCATGTAGTTCTCCATTACACACCCAGAAACCTCTGACCTCAAATGACCTGATAGGATGGTTAGTTTTATTGCCAAATTGGTTGGGCCACAGTGCCCAGTTGTTTGATCAAACACCAGTCTAGATCTGGATGTTGCTGTGAAGGTTTTTTTTTTTTTTTTTTTTTTTAAGACAGAGTTTCACTCTATTGCCCCAAGCTACTAGAGTACTGTGGCCTCAACTTAGCTCACAGTGACCGTAAGCTCCTGGGTTCAAGTGATCCTCCTTCCTCACACTGCCAAGAAGCTGGGACTACAGGCACAGGTTGTGATGCTTGGATAATTTTTCTATATTTAGTAGATTCAGGGTCTTGCTCTTACTCAGGGTGGTCTGGAATCCTGGGCTCAAGCAAATCTCCTACCTTTGCCTCCCAGAGTACTAGGATTACAGGTATGAGCCACTATGCCTGGCCCATGAAGGTATTTTTTTAGATGAGGTTAACATTTACATCAGTAAACTGTAACTGAGTAAAGCAGATGACCTTCTATAATGTGGCTGAAGCTAGTTCAATCAATTGGAGGCCTTACAAGAGAACAAAAGGTCTCCTGAAAAAAGAACTGTGCTTCCAGACTATGGCATCAATTTGCTGGATCTTCAGTTTGCTGGCTCAGCTGCCCTGCAGAATTTAGATGATCCCCCACCCACACTCACGTGAGCCAATTCCTCACACTCTGTCTCTGCCTTTCTTCTTTCCCTATCTCTTCATATACCTGGGAAGATGGTGACTTCAAATATCTCCCTTTTCCCAAATGAGAAGATCCACATAAAAGGTTTCAGTCAATTTGAAAGTATAAACTTTTAAGAATGAAGATGCAATAGTTAAATGTCTGCTTATATTTATTTCATTAATTTATTTACACGTACTTAAAATACCCAATAAATAAAGTGCTTACTTCAATGCTGTGAATAAAATATATCTTACAAATAGGTAAATTAGACATAGACTACTTGGAATTTACCAATCACTTCATCAATTTGCATATATTTTTTGGTTTTGATTTGTTTTGATTTTCAGAAAATCAGGAATTTTTAAAAAGGTATCATACCAGTAGTACTTACTTTAGTAATTCAGCTCAGGAATTATACCCTTGGGAATTCTCAAGGAAAATGAATGTTTTCAGAATCTTGTATCTTAAGAATTCTCCTCTACTCCCCTTAATTTTGAGAAACACAATCTTTTGGGTAATGAAAGCAATCATTTAAAAGACTTGAGAATTTCTGATTTCTACTTATATCACCAAAATGATTCTCAGAAAGACACTTTCAGATGTTGAAATAATTGTAGTTAAAATGCCTCTTAAGCTTCAGGAAATTTGTAGTAACTTCAAGACATTACTGACCACATTCTTTGTTGTTTTTTCAAAAACCCGCAAAAGAAGCCCTTTGAAACAGTCAAACTAGATTAGGATATGGGCAAAGTATCTAAAAAGAGTATGTTTAAACTAAGTTTTTGTTCTGTACTAAATAATGGAGTTCTTCTAGGTACCTGAAAACCCACCTGTGGGTAGCATGCAACCTTAGATTACACTCCTGGGCTTGAGCAATCCTCTCGCTTCAGCCTCCTGTGTATCTGGGACTACAGGTATGCACCACCAGGTAGTTTTTTGATTTTTGGTGGAAACAGGGTCTTATTCTTGCTCAACCTAGTCTCCAACTCCTAAGATCAGATGATCTATCTGCCTTCACCTCCCAGAGTGCTAGGATTACAGGGGTGAGTCACTGTACTTGGTCAATTCCTCCTCTCTGAGGGACACTTACAGGGAAAAATATACCATTTTACACTACAGCGATGGTTCTCAAGCTCCCTAAAGCTGCGACCCTTTAATACCCTTAATGATTGTGGTGATCCCCAATCATAAAATTATTTTCATTGCTACTTCATAACTGTAATTTTGCCACTGTTATGAATCATAATGCAAATATCTGATATGCAGAATGGTGGTCTTAGGTGACCCCTGTGAAAGGGGTCATCACCCACAGGTTGAGAACCACTGCTCTATAGCATATAAAAGAAGGACTGGGGGATTTTCTACCCAGAGTGTTATGAGTTTGGTGCAGAGAAACTGACCTGGGGGCCACTTTAGAACAATACTTCCACCTTTTCTCCTACCAACTAAATTCAGTGCAGTGAAAATACAAGAACAAGTTGTTTTAAATGCTTCAGACATGACTTATCCTCAGTGCCGTCCAATAGAAATATAATTTGAGATACATGCACAAATGTTGTGTATCACAGCTAAAATTAATTTTAATATAATTTATTTCAAACAATATATTATAATTGTTCAAAAAAGTATTATCATTTTAACATACAATCATATCAAGAGCATTAGTGAGATATCTCATATTTATTTATTCTTAATAAGTCTAAAAAATTGGTGTGAAATTTACACTTACAACACATCTTAATTTGGACTCAGCACATTTCAAAGCTCCCTGGGCATCTGTGGCTAGGGGCTAACATATTGGACAGTGAAGCTTTATAGATATACACATATATATATGCATATATATATATATATATAGAGAGAGAGAGAGAGAGAGAGAAAGACAGAGAGAGTGTATGTTTTCATATATACAGAGAGGGTGACAAAATACATGCACACTTCAAGAAAGGAAAAACTATATTAAATTTGTAATACTCATGTCACATGTGAATTCTGCAACTACAAGAGGTTCTCAAAATGCCTTGTATTCAACTTTAGTTATCAGCATAAATTGAGTATTACAATTTTTTTAATTTAGTTTTTTCTTTTCTTAAAATCTGTATACATTTTTTGGTACCCTCTGTGTGTGTGTATGCGTTTGTGTGTGTTTTATGTATGTAATTTTCCTCCTGTACAGAGAAACGATTGCCAAGTGATTGAATATATGTTTTTACGGGGTGAGCAGGGAAGTGGAACATTTACTTCCAGGCAGTTTTGTTCCAAGCGCACTGTGTGATCAGTTCAGAGCCTCCCCTTAACAACATCTGTGCTGGACCCACAGCAAGTTTGTCTTCAGGGTCTCTATTTCCACATTTTGGATCATTCTTTCATTGATGCTGCCCTGGGTTGTGGTTTGTGAAGAGCCCATTTTTTTCTTTTTTTTTTTTGATCCAAGGGGTTGTGGATTGCTCATTTTTTTGATGCAATGTTAACTAAGTTAAAACAAAAACACAATATGAAAAACAATATATACCGTATGATCCTAACATCATAATTCACAGATGCACACAAACACTTAGGAAAAAAAATTATGCTGGAAAACACATTTATTGTGGTTATCTTAAAGTCATAACTTGCAAGTGAGTTTTTATGGAGTTCATTTCTTTATGTGCCAAAATTTCTATAATGATCATATATTAATTTCTCTCCCTTAATAAGAAAAAAAGTATACTTTTAAGTGGCATCTCTAGTTCTCAGGAAAAGTTCACTTTTAATGAAGACCATTTGATTCATCAAATAAAGTTTTCTGCCTCCTACACTTAATGAACTATTTTAAGTCTCCTCTTTCCTTAGACTCCCACTGTTCCTATTAATTCTAATACACTATCAACCCTCATTATTAACACCCCTGAGGGACTGTAGGAGCAAGTGCATCCTCCAACAGGCATAAAGTGAGGTCATGAGGAAAGTAAGGACAATTGGCAACTTTCTCGTTCCTCCATGACATGACCTAGGTGGTTTTCCCTAAGCAAGTAAGTGTTCTGTGAATGACCATGTGTATATCATAACAGTTCTAGATGAAGTTGATCTTTTATGTAAGAATGATTCCCTGCTTTTGATTAGAATTGTTAGTTCATTCCATACGTAGAAATTTAAATGCCTTACAAAATCTGAAGGCTTGCTAAAAGGGGAGTGAGCCCCAGCAAGTTTCCTCAGTACTAGGTATTAGGAATGAAATACAGAAGATGTGGATTTGATTCTCTGCTCCTCTTCCTGGGAACCTTTGAGGTAGTCACTGAACACCCCGAAGACTTAGCAACCTCATTGGCAAAAGGGAGCTGAAATCTCCCAAAGATGTTGTGCATGAGAAATGGGGCATCTGCTGACTCTTCGTGTTAGCAAGCTGTCTTAGAAAGGAGGGCCTTTGCTTTCCAAATGCAAATGTGGTTTCTGACTTCTGTAAGTCTATTAGGAACTCCCAAATTCTCTCATCAAAAGTGATATGAATTTGCTTGAATTTGCACAAGGTAAAGTAGAAGTGTCCCTCTGAGTCTGCAGGAAGACTGGAGCAGCATATAAAAATATTGTAAAGTCAAGAACAATAACAGCCATGTTCTTAGGAGCAATGGCCTTGTGTTTGAGATTCACTGTGGTTTGATTGCTCTGCGTTGGGTGACGTGTGTGTGTGTGCGCGCGCGCGTGCGCTACGGTGAATAACTGAGTTGAAAAAATATATTCCTAAAGGTGATGTCTGCTTCGTTTCTGTTGGAATAGTCTATCAAAGAAGGGAAATGATGCCGTGGGTGATATTGGGCTTGAAGTTAGAACAATGTGCTTTAACGTCTGTCTCTACCATGAACAGGTCAGAGGACCCGTGTCAAGTTCCTTCAACTCTCCAAATCTTTCTCTTCTGGGGAGAAAGAGTAAGAACCTCCATCTCACAGAGTTATGACAATGACAAATGGAAAGTTGATACACTGCAAAAAGTGATGGGTTATGACTATTGCACTCTTGCTAATATTAGATATACTCTAATATAGGAAACATTTCATTGAATGCAGACCAGAGCTTAAAAAGTGTTATTACTATGTTTTCTCATTTATGGTAGTAAGTAGAATTGCTTATGGTGATAAAATATGAAGTTTGTGCCATTGATCAGACTCAAAATCTTATCTGAGAGTCCCAGGGGCCTGTCATTCAGATGCACCCTAACTTCTCATTGGCAGGTATAGGGGAGAGGAAACAGCAAGTCCAAATCTGTACTTCCCCTTCAACTTTTTTTCTTAGGCACTTGGACCTCCATTATAGATGCCTAGAGGAAGGTTTACAAGAGAACTGAGAAATTCTTTCTGTGTCTTGAGAAAGTATTTTTTTTTTTTTTTTGGTGTGTATGGGGGCTTTATAGGCCAACACGAAATCCAAAAAAAAAAAAAAAAGTACTTTTATGAAAGTTATCCATCAAATGTCAAGGATAATAATCAATTTTCTGTCACAATGAACTGATAAAAGCTTTCAGTAATAATGTCATGGGGGGAAAAATTTGTGTTGGAACTCAAAATGCACAGCCCTGATATCAAACGAATTCATAAAAGCTCAATGCCGCTGTAGCCCTCGGAGGCATGACAAAATACAATTTCTCATCCACAGGATATGGAATAATTCCCCCCTTTTTTATTTTTACACTGAGAAAAGCAAAAGGAAATCTGAATTAAAAAAAAATATTACACAATCCTGCTTTTGCAGGTGAACATTAGCGATCATTTTGGCCGCTGATATCAGAAACCGTTCTGGTGATTTCTCTCACATCATGCAAATGGCTGCATAATGCCTGCTCCTCTTGGAATGTACAATCAAATCAGTATTCTAATGCTACAAGCTGGTGATGAGCTTGGGAATAAATATGCAGGAGCGCATAAAAAAAATCAAGGCAACCAAGAGGAGTCAGCGTCCTCGCTCGGACTATAAATCTTTGTCTATTTCAATCGCAGGGCTGGCCGAATCAGTGTAAAATTCTGGCGGGGATGTCATCAATTTCTGTTAACCTCTCTATTCCTCTTTGTGTTGGCTCTGGGGTGATGGATTGATTTTGTCACTTCTCTTCGGTTCACAGTATGTTAACATGGAAGGGTGCAGGCAGGTTAGGAGGAAAGGTTACTGCCGTCCCAGCCTCGGCCCTCACGTACTCTCTTCTGTAGGATCTTGAGTACCTTTCTGTCTGGGGAAAGATGTGTCTCCTGGTTCCAGGATGCTCAGCTCAAAGGCCATATGTTGGCTGGTCTAGCGCTGAATCGTAGGTCACTCTCTGGAAGTGAAAACAGGTCTATCGATTGAGCTTCCAGAGAGACACTAGGCAGAGCATTAAAACCATGGCCGGAAAAAATCAGGAATTTAGGATCCTGGGCTCCTGGGAGCACACAGACTCTGAGTCATTGGCTGGTTCAGGGTGTAGCTGTGTTTTCCTGTGTCTGTGGTTACTTTTTCTCTCAATCCGAATGTTATAGTTCTCTTTAACAATTCCAATGGAGTGTTGAAGGTCTTCATTTCCCTTAAAGGTGCATTTTGACACTCCACTTCATGGCCTGCACGAACTATGTGAATGAACATCCACCAGTAAGCCCAGAAGCTAACCTTATATTCTCATAGGACACGTATCTATTTAGGGGTATTTATCCCAAAAAACTAAAAATAAAAATCAGAGGCCTGAAGGGATATTAGCACTCCCATGTTCATTGCAGCACTGTTTGCAATAGCCAAAATGTGGAAACACCCTGTTTATCAATGGATGAATGGATAAAGAAAATGAAGTGTATACACACAATGGAATATAATTAAGCCTTAAAAAAGGAAATTCTGCAACATGGAACAACATGGATGATCTGTAAGGACATTATGCTAAGTGAAATAAGCCTGTCACTGAAGGACACTTACTGCATGATTCCATTTATGGAGAAATCTGAAACAATCATATTAATAGACTGAAAGAGTGGAATGGGGGCTGGAGGATGGGGACATAGAGTGTTGATAACCAACAGGATAAGTTGTAGGTAAACAAGATCAATAAGTTCTAGGGCTCTGCTCTACAACACTGGGCCTATAATTAGCAATATTGTATTGTACACTTAAAACCTCGTTAGGAGGGTCGATCTCACTTTAAGTGTTCTTACTATAATAAAATAAAAATTTTTAAATAAAAATATGAAAACAAAATAAAACCAAAAAATTGCAGGGTGGTTTATTTTTGTTGTTGTTGTTGACTTCACTATTTATAGTAATACACAGCTTACGTTGTATGTTATCCAGTATAGTAGACGCTAGCTATATGTGGCTAATTAAATTTTAAATCCATTAAGATTAAATAAAAATTAAAACTTCAGTTCTGTAGTCTCACCTAGGCAAATTTTTAAGCACTTAATAATCACCTGTGGCTCATGGCTTCTGTATTAGACAGTACAGACAATGAACATTTCCATCATCATAGAACATTCTCTAGGACAGAGCTGGCTTAGATTGCATTAATCTAAGTGGGTTTATGCCTTTCAAAGCAGTCACCAGGGGAAGCCAGATACTTATTTCAATAAGTTTGCCATTGTTAAAGCATGGAAGCTTAGTTATGCAGCTATTAATCAAAGATGAGGCAGGCTCATAGGTGATGGCTTGCTTGGAAATTGACTAAAGGAATTCCAAAGAAGTTTCAAGCTTGTTTTGAGTGATGGCAAAATTATTGAAATAAATATGATAGAAAGAGCCTCTGGGCCTGTGCTTCAAATTCATCTGGAATCCAGATACAAATCTGACACTTTCTAGTGCTGAGACTTTGGAAATTTCATTGAACCACCCTGGCTTTCAACTTTCTTCTGCACAACACAAGAAATAATAATATCTACTTCATAAGTTCTTTTTTTCCCCTGATATTTAAATGAGATAACATTGTCAAGAAATCTAACAGGTTGCATCAAACAGAGTAGGAGCTTAAAACATTTGTTCACATGACCTTAAAAATTCTGCAGGTATAACAAGATCTTCAAAAAGGTCTTTGAAATAGTATATAATAAAAGCACGAGTGAATGACACTTTTAAAATCACTAGAACGCAAAACCAAGCACAAACTACCTACCTTAGGGTAGTGGTGGTTATTATTATTTTTGGTTTGGTGGTTTGCTAGTGCAAGTGGATAGTTTTCTGGTTCATATTCATACCCCACCTCTTAACTGCCTGAGTCTTTCTGGATTCCCAGGACCTCCCTTTGTAAATCAGCTCTCCACGAAATGGCAAATCAGCAGTAATGTCAGCTGAACATGCATTGTCAGGCTCTGCTCTCGATTTGCGTTGGGGGCCAAGGTGATGTCAGTGGATGGTCATTTCCCAAGCCTGGGACTCCAGGTGGGCACACTGCTCAGGTTGTCTATAGTCCCTTCCCCTGATATCTTTTACTTCTCATCAGAATGGGGATCCTGTGTGTGAAGGGTGAGCCCTTGAGTAAAGCCTTCTGCCATTATTGAGGTGCCTTAGTTTTCCATTCTGACCTCTGCCCCTGCAGATTCTTGCCTTCAAAGAGCCAGGGTATTATTCTGGATCCCAGAATATGGCCAAGGTTGGGGTGCCGGTGTCCTGCAAAGGCTTAAAACCTAGCAGTCTACTCTGTTTCATTCTATCAGAACATTTCTACCTTTGGACAGTCTGCTCAGGTTGTGTCTCAAACCCATTATTTTGTACATGGCAAGTACCATATAAAGATCTGATAAATGATAAGTGAATGTGGTTGGATGTTACACATTGACATATTCATACAATATAAGGTATTATCAGTGTCAAGGAGACTGGTTTGCTTAATGAAATAGCAGCATTTTATAGCTGTATTTAAGAATCATCAATTAATTAGTTGATCAATTATTTAAAAACTTAATGCCAATGGCAAGATACATGGAATAAAAATCATTAAAAGAAAATAAACAAGAACAGAAGGAAAGGAAAATCATGTCAGTATTTTGATGAATACTGTTATTCACTGAGATGAATAACACTTAGTGCAATTTCATTACATTTACACTATGGGTCAGAGTATTTTGCTGTATTATTTCTGTACCTCAAAACCTACTTAGTTTTTAAGTCAACCAATACACAGAGATGTTAAAGTACTTGCTTAAGGTCACTTAGTGAATACAAGATTCTGGATATTAATGCTAGGTCTCTTTTTCCACTACATAGGGCTACTACTATAAAATTCAGTTTGTTGAACATTAAAATTTAGGAAAATGTCCAAATACCCAAGGCTGGTGATTTCCATGATTTGAAAAAGTCTCCTGTTTAAAGATAGGTAGAAGTATATAAAATAAAGATCTGCAAAATACCATATTTAGCTATATATAATGCTGTCATTTTCCTCCAAAGTTTTGATGGAAAAGTAAGGGTGCACATTATATATAAGTAATGTGGCTCAGGAGCATGGGAGCCCAGCAGAACTCCAAGGATCACTGTGACCTCCCATCTGGGCCCACTAGGCACATGGGGTTCTAGTCTGGGAGAATCTGGTGGAAGCAGGCTGGAATGGGTTCTGGCAAGTGCCACTATTGGGGGAGGGATTGTGGTGGGCCTGGCAAGGTAGGCTGTGGCTGTGTGTGGCCAGGGCTGAAGCCTGAGGCCTAGTCATGTGGAGAGGACCAGGAGGCCCTACACAGGCCCCAGGGGTCTGCCTGATTGTCCTTGGGCCAAGTGACCTCAGAAGCGCCTGCCCTGGCCAACACGCACACGGACATCTTGGCTGTGGACTCTGAGGTGGCAGGAAGGGAAGGAGAGAAGGGACAGCTTTCACAGAGCAGGTGGCTGTGGGAGGGTGGTGCAATCTACATGTTTACCAGGGGAATGTTAGCCTATGGCAGATGTATCTCCACTGTCTGAAAGAAAGCTAATTTCTCAAGGGGCAGTTTCCTGAAAGTTTGAGCAAAAAAAATGTGTGTGTATTATAACACAGGAATTCATTATACACAGTAAAATATGATAAACTCCTTTAGCTGATGTTTATCATCTATTACCCCAAATGGTGTGGAGAGCCTTTAGTATGTCTGGGAAAAATTAATAGCTATCATTTAAAAACAACTCACCAGTACTGATTTCCAGGGAAGCTCTATGATGTGGTAAAAGCACAAAGCCACTGAACACAGCCTGCCTCCAGTGGAATCTCTGCTCTGCCCTTGCCAAGCTCCATGACCTTGGACAAGCCATTTTCTACCACTAAGATCTTGGTTTCCTCATCTATAAAACAGGGATCTTGGTATCTGCCTCAAGGGGCTATTGTGGAAGTTAAATCTGGTAATCTGTGTAAAGCACTTATCACAGTGCTTACTAGGGTTCAACCAACAGAACCTATGAATGTTTGCCTGGTAACTGGTGCTTTCACAATGCACCATAGTGCACAAAACTTTTCCATACTCATGATTTCACCTGGTCTTGCCTTGCTTGAATCAGACATTGTACTGAGATTACAATGCCCATTTTGTTGATAAGGAAGCTTATTTTCACAAAGATAATTGATCTACCCTCATGACCACACAACTAGAAGTGTACACAGTCTAGGGGATTTCAAATCTATAGTACTTAGAACCAGTTGGCCCAGAAAAGTTCAATTTTAAAGAGGTTTAACACATAAATTTAAATAATAGATTGACTTTGCTATGGAGACCAAATTAATCAAAATATAGCCTAGTCAAAACTCTTCTTTGAGACACACACACCGAATTAGACAATTACTTTTAAGGATATAGAATGTAGTGGTAGTGCAAAAGTTGGGAAAGATCAGGTTATGGTCAGAGACAAGTGAGAGACATATCCATCCAAGTATCTTCCAAGTTGTAAGTTCCAAGAGCTCAGAGGCAGGACTGTAGTGTTTGCTTTACAAAAAAAAAAAAAAAAAAAGTATCTAGTAGAATGCCTGGTATGACATAACCTTTTGTGATCAGTGGTATCAAGAATAAGGGAAAATTTTGATGGAGAAATTTATGAACCCAGAAGGGTAGTTGCTCCACCTAGTTCAGTGATTCTCAATAAACTGTGATAGAGGGGTGGCACCTGTGGTTCAAGGAGTGGGGTGCCGGCCCCATATACCAGAGGTGGTGGGTTCAAACCCGGCCCCAGCCAAAACTGCAAAAAAAAAAAAAAAAAAAAAAAAACAATGATGAAATCACGCTTAGAAGTCTTTAAAAACTTGAGTGCATGGATCCCTTCACAGACCAATAGAATTGGAATCTCTCGACATGGGGCTTGAGTAGGAATTTTTTTTATTTTTTTATTTTTATTTTTTAATTTTTATTAAATCATAATTGTGTACATTGGTGCAATCATGGGGCAAAATTTGCTAGGATGGGGGAGGGAGGGTGATTGGTGGGATCACACTTATGGTGCATCTTACAAGGGTACAAGTGAAAATTACTAAGAGTAGGAATATTTTTAAGAATTTCCCCATGTTCAACCAGAATTGCCAGCCATTGATCTAATACCATCCTTTAATTTTAAATATAGCAACAGTGGGGATCCATGAGCTAAAAGGACTTACCTAAGGATACAGTGCACATCAGAGGTGCTGCTGAAACACTTTGTACCCTTGTGTATGTGTGTGTCTGTGATTTCTTGTATGTTGCATCCCTACACATGTGTATATGGTTCTTGTGCTTTTGAGAGTCATTCTTCATTTGTCCCCTTCTGTCCCTTACCCCAGTAAGGCTCACTTCTAGAGTTTTCTCCTTTTAGAAGCATCCATTGACTTCTTAAATCTATAAGCTGAGTGATCTTCCTCCACTTACAACCCTCTGGTTTCTCAAAGCACATGGATCACACTGTACTGTGCTCATGAATTCCTCCTCATGAAGGAGGAATTATAGGGTGAGCCCATGAAGGGCAGAAGGGATGTCTCCTTTAGCTACTTGTCTCCAGGGCTTGACACATAGACTCAATTAATAGATAATGAATAAATGTAGGACAGTTGTTTTACACATTTAAAAGTGATTTGTATGTACATATGCATATTTGCATAAGTATGTATCCTATCTTTATGTAGGACCTAGTTAAAGAACACATTTTCAATGTACATATGATTAAGTGTAAATGAGATAATTTAATTTAATTTGACAGAATCTATTGAGCACTTGTTATATCTAAAGCAGTTTATAAAAACAGAACAGTGAGTAGGACACAGTCTCTGACCTTACCAGAACTCACAGGCTAATGGGTCAGGCTTCCTAGTTATAACACAGTGCATTCTTCAGAGTGTGTTAGCTATGGTGGCAAGTCAACAAGTGATGCTTTCAGGGAGCAAAGCTGAGCTGAAAACACCTGGAGCAATGAAACTTTAGTTCAAGGATTCTTAAATTTCCTTAGGAGGGGAAGTTATAGTTCTCTTTCAGACCTTGATGAAAGCTATGGATATTGCTCCCAGAAAATGTACACAAGGGATATCATTTGGAAATCCATTGAGGATCGTTCATGGACCCTTTGGCCACTCACAAATAAAGAATAAGATAATTGGTTCTGGTCATTATCTCAACACAGCTGCCCAGCTTTGGGTTTATGTTCCAGGTACTAAGCCAAGGGTTTTCCCATTCAATACAAGTTATCAATCCAGACATTCTTACCTTCACTTGTGAGGGCTGTGAAGATCAAGAAGGAGGGTCATTCCCTGCAGAGCCACCAGGAAGCATACACCCAACTGAGTTTCTTCCTGATGTAACTGTGATTTGGTACTTGATCTGGAGAGGAAAACTCTGGAGCATCACTGGCCAGATCAGAGTTTAGCCACTATCCTGGCCATTTAAAGAAGCAAATTCTCATTTTTATGATGGGTACAATCACTTCCTCATTTGGGACTGGTGTATAAATGAATTCCTCATTGCCCTAAATGTGGACTCTATTTTTCCTATAGCATCATTCACTAGCTCCTTGGATAAAGCAACTCATGAGAAATTTCTATTAATTACTTTTCCCTCGATATTATTTAATGCAGTGTTTTTCAAACTTTGGGATCTGACTTTACACGCTTAAAAATATTGAGTTTGCAGAAAGCTTTGCTTGTGTGAGTTATATCTATTAGTGTTTTTAACATATTAAAAATAAAAGTTTAGAATTCCTATATATTAATATATTTCAAATTTATTTTAAATCCATTACTTGATAATGAAAATAAGATGTTTATAATGAAAAATAATGAAATATCCTCCCCCAAACATCACTGAGAGCAATGGCATTGATTTACATTTCTGAAAATCTCTTTCATGCCTAACTTGACAGAAGACAACTGGATACTCGTTTTGGCTTCGTGCTCAGTCTGTCATGATAGGCCATTTTAATTTAAGTATGTAAGAAAACACAGCTTCATAGAGCTATGTAGTTGTAAATGGGAAGAGTGTTATAATAGCTCTTTCAGATACTTTGGAATATCCTTCTTTGATACTACACCAAAACTCAACAAGTGGTACCTTCTTAAAGGTTAGTTGTAACATAAAATCTGAAACCCTATCTACAAGCTTTCCATGCTCTTGGAAATCTCTTGATCTGTTTTGAACTTTAAATGTAATTAAGGATAGACCTGTACATGATTTTGTAACATCTTATATTTGCCATTTGGAAAAGACACTATTGGTTCACTGAGTTGTACAGATCTTCCAAATGCTGTGCATTTCCTTATTCATTACCCCCAAATCACCTTCACTAATATCACCACTGATTTCATGAGAAATGTCTTTAAGTATTAGAAAGCTGTCAGGCTCATCATAGCAGATATGAGATTTCCAAAATTCCAATTTTAACTTGAAATCTCTAATTTTATCATTGGCAAAAGTACATCCAGTTGTTTTTCAGGGCTTTCAGAACCTGAAAAGTATTTGCTTAATGTGTTTTTAAAAATATTCTCATTAAAAGCCATGTTCTATTTGATTGATTGATTTAAAAGAAAAGTCTGCTTGTGAACTAATTCAGCAAAAATCAAAAGTTAATAGCAATAAAAATGGTTGAACTGAGGTGACCAGAATCCTCTCCAGGCAAAGGTCCAGGAGAGCACACAGCAGTCTACACTCCAACTCTGCCACACTAGACTAGTCACAAGGGAGTAAAAAACTGAAGCTCCCTTTGCTAATTTTCAAAAAAAATGTGTCTGCCAAACCCCGATATGAAAGATGATGGCTTGTTTATAAGTTGTTGTTTCAAATAAAAATAGTACTCTAAGAAAAAGGTACCAGTTTAGCTCCCAATTCAAACAGTGACACATGCATCTTTCCCGAGACCATTGTATTTCAGTATGAGCTGAAGGGCTTTATGTATCCTTTCCACCTCATCCACCAGAATGACACAGTGGCTTAAAGCTTGGAAGAACAATGGCCCCCAAAGATGTTCAAGTTCTAATCTCCAGAACTAGTGAACATTACCTGAGGTGGCAAAAGAGGCTTGGTGGATGTAATTAAATCAAGGACCTTGAGATGGAACCATCTTGGATTATCTAGGTGGTCCTATTTTAATCACATCAGTCTTTATAGAGAACTTTAAAATGGCTGTATTCAGAGCAGAGAGGGAGATGTGACCATAGAATAAAGACCCAGAAGGATTCAGCTTTGAAGATGGAAGAAGGACACCAGCCAAGGAATGCAATCTGGCTCCAAAGATGAAAAGGCCAGGAAATAGATTCTCCCCCAGAGCTGCCAGGCAGAGATTAACCCTGCCAACCTCTTGATTCAAATTGCAAGGTGAGATGGTGTCACATTTTTTTTTTATTAAATCATAACTGTGCAATCATGGTATACAATGTGCTGGTTTTATATACCATTTGACCTATAAAACTGTGAGATACTCTACTCTGCCTTATGATTGCACCTATGTACACAATTATGATTTAATAAAATTATTAAAAAAAACAACTGTGAGATAAAGAAGTGTGTCTTGTTTTAAGTCCCTGAGGTAGTTTGCATGGTAGTGATAAAAAACAAATACAGACCTATACCACCAGGTCAAGATATAACAACATTAATAATTTTTACTATTTCATCAAAGAAGTTTCTAAGTAAACCTGACAACAAAGATAATGACTTCCCAGAGAGTTTGGTGCCACTGCCTTGACTGGTGGTAAGACTCTAGGAGTCCTATGTTTTATATCATTAGTGCAAATGTCAAAACAGTATAAAAGCAAATAGCACCTTGGCGTGACTATAAAGTGGTTTAGACTTCAATTTTTAGAGTAAAAATGTCTTGCAGACCTCCAGAGACTGTGGACAACACATTAATTGATATAAGTTGTACAAGCATTTTTCAAAACATACTGAAATTTTTACCATTCACAACATGTTAAATGCATAAACTACATAAGAATTAAACTCAATAGTTGTGGGTATCAGAAAGCTAAGGCAAGATGGAAATTTGGGGATCGTGTATTTCATTTCTAGAGATTTTGCTTCATTATATTTAGATAAACACAGCTATATTGCTGGAAAATTTTCAGCACAACTTTGGATTTTAACACAATAATAACCTTCTGTACGTAAGCATTTTCAGTGATTTAATTTTGGTGTATCTCTATCAAACATATCCCAGCAGTTATTGATTGAAGTAAAATGGAAACATAAATACACAATCCTTCCATTTCAATATGTATTTCCATCCATTTCAATCAAGTTATTCACTTATGTTCTTTCTCAGAGATTAAAAGTGATGATGAAATCAATGAAGTTTTCCCATGTGGGTAAACTTTTTTTTGGTGAGCAAATTCCAACCCCATCCAAACTGAAATAACTTGGAGCTAAAAATGTACACTGTGGGCTTTCAGAACCTGAAGGTGTGCATTTAAAACGTTTTTAAGGATTATTAAGAGACATATTCTATTTGATTGATTGATTTTCAAAAAAAATAATAAATATGCCAGTGAACTAATTCAGCAATGGTTGAAAGTTAACAGCAATAAAAATGGTTGGACAGAGGAAGCTAAAACCCTCTTTGGGCAAAGATTAAAGAGGGCATGCATCATCATACCAATCTGACTTGATAGCATTGGGTTAGACACAATAGATAGATCCTTTATTTCTGACTTCCAAAGGAAGGACAGAATGATTTAGCTGAAGAAAAAGAAGCATTTAGTTTGACATTACACATAGAAATTTATGACCTTGGTTCCCAATACTGAATATTTTTAATTGTGATTTCCTTTTATACATATAATTTTTATTAATAACCTGATGTCTTCTTAAATGATGGTTCATGAACTCTGACAAGTCATTCATTTTCTAGGGACTCTCAGGAATGCATGGTTTAGGGGCAAGAGTAGGCAGGGGAGGGGGGAAGTTGGGGCAGAGGGAGGGTAATTGGTGGGGCCACACCTACGGTGCATCTTAGAAGGGTACAGGCAAAACTTACTAAATGCAGAATACAAATGTCTTCACACAATAACTGAGAAAATGCCAGGAAGGCTATGTTAATCAGATTGATGAAAATAGTTAAGATTGTATATGAAACCAGCACATTGTACCCCTTGATTGCACTATTTTATACAGCTATGATTTAATAATAAAGACAATAAAATTAATAAGAAGAAAAAAGATAGAGGCAGAGAAAGTGCTGAATGTCTTTTCACAGTGGAGTGTGGGTCATTGAGGATCCCTCACAGAAAACACAAGTAACAAGAGGCAGCAAAAATCAAAGCTGAGTAATTTGGGAGAGAAGAAACTTTTTAATGATGCTTTGGAGAAAAGGGGATTTTGACAAATAGACATATTTGATGAGTCTGTTTTTTTTTTTTTAAGTTTATTATTGGGTATGAGAGCTTCAGAAAATCTGCGGACCTCCTTAATGTCTTTGGTGCAAATGAATTCCTTCTGAGGAACAGGAATAGATTTATGAACACTGCTCCAAAATTAGTATGTGCAACCAAGAACAGTGAGATCTGATGGCCTGTAACATGCAGTTACAGACAACCTCTGCAAAGCACTTGCCAAGCTGGGTGCACATTATATCTTTCCTAATTTGGAATCAATGAAGTTTATTTGAAAACAAGGAAGTGACTTTGATTTTCATGAACAGAGACAAGAACTGGAAGCAGACATAGTAGGGTTACTTTGGTGCTTGGTTGAGGGTAGGCCGGGGATAGGTCTTATCCAGCAAGTCAGAGTTCCATCAGAGTTCAATCCCTGACCTTACCAACAAGGGGAGAGTGGGAGAGAACAGTTTTATTTTTGTCATCCTGGTATTTAAATAAAAATACAGGAATAATGATTCCATTTCTGAGTGTGTATTATCTACCCACTCTATGAAGACACATTACAATCCTTTTCTTTCATAGCAATTCTGTTTTACAGAGCAGGAAATATACATCTGAGATTAAGTAATTTGATTCAATACCAAGACCAGTAATTGTTTATAGTAAATATTTCTCCTTTAATTCCTGACATTTGACAATGTCTCTGAAAACCTTTCTGTCTGGAAGAACCAAAGCACAGCACAGGTGGTAGAAGTACCTCCTCGGATCATCCAGCCTCTCTGCTTTCTCCCAGCGTGGAAACCCTACCCCTACCTCCACACCAACTTCCCTACAGAAACTTCTATTTTCTGTCCAGAAAATGAAGGCATGGTGCACCAGGAATTACATTATAAAAAAGGCTCATTAAGTTAGGTTCAGGATGTTTGTGCTCAAGTTCTGATTTAAATGGACTAGTGAGCCGATTGCTGGTGGCAAGACTTTCTGGCTATTCACTGGGCCCCTTTTGTCTACTTTCTAAGCAATAACTAAAGTCCATTCCTCACTTCCTTTCCAGTTATGGGTGATCACGTGACTGAGTTTTAGCCAATGCGACATGAGTTGAAGTAAAGAGTGTGACTCTTACCCCATAGCAAACTGGGAAACCACATATTAAACCCTGGATCCCTGAATCACTGTGTGGGGCAGTTTTTCCTCTCACATTGGCCTCACTGCTGCTGGACTTTATGTGAAGGAGAAAGAATTTATGTGTTAAACCACAGAGATTGGTGATTTTAATATGTTATAATAGGTAGTATTCATAAAATTTAAAGAATATGTTGAATATTATATGCTTCTGCCACTCTTGATGTTAGCTACTGTTTACTATTCTCTTACTGTGAGTGGGGCATTGTGCTAAGAATTGAGGATAGTTATCTTACTTGGATTTTACCAAAACAGTAGGGATTGGGGAACATTATCTTATTTAAAAATAAAGAAACATAGTCCCATCTTGTTCAAGTGAACCTCCTGAGTCATATAGCTGCTAGACGGTTGAAGATGGACTGGGAGTGAACCTGTCTCATCGAAGCCCATCCTCTGTTATGGGGTGATATGGCCCCACCTTCTTCACAAGATCCACTCTTCTCCTTCCTCTGTGTCTGCAGGGAGCCTACAAGTTGTTTGGTTCCACTTGGGAGGATTCATGAATTAAGTTGAAAGCAAACATTGGTTTACACTTACACAATTTTGGTGGCCTCTCATGCCCAATCTGCACTAATGACTTGAGGGACATGTGCAGAATCAGTATGGCACTTGCTTTCAGTGTGTATAGGGGTGGCTTTAATCACTCCATACCAGTGAGAAAGTGAGTGCTGAAGCATCCTGCCACATGATGTGGATTAGGGCCCTGGCATGTTGAAAATGTCACTGTGTCTATGGTCTACACTGGGTCTCTTCTGAGTAAGTATTCCTGGATACCCGCAGCAGTAACCACAACTGGCTTAAGTAGAAAGAAATGCATGCACTACAGGAGACTGGAGGGTTAGAAGCAAATAGGGGCAGGAGGGTGGTGTCCCAAGGGCAGGGAAGCCCCACTCTTGGGTGGATAATTCTTCAGGTGTCAGTTTGCATCACTTTGTTCAGGCATTTCCTGACCCCAGGCCTCCTCCAATGTCTACCACCTCTCTAGCATTAGAGACCATATTACAGAAGTCTCAGCTCTTGGAACAACTCTTGAAGAAGGATTTCAGCTGGTAGAAATGAATACAAGGGATTTTTTTAGAAGGAACATTAGGGAAAACAGTCAGGAAAACTTGGATTCATTCTGACAACAACATGATTTCCCACCTTAACTCTACTGTAGAAAATAATTAAGACCCACAGGTCTATATAGATGGACAGCCATCGCGTGGCTGACCTGGTGGTTAACTATTTATAAACTTGATAAAAAATAGCTTTTGTAGTAGGGCACACTCTCCCATGTCCTAGGAGCCCTGGGCCTTCTCCAGGACTCCCACTGAGCCTTCAACCCCTTTGACCAAATAACTACAGGGACAATTCAGGTCCCCACCTCTGCATAAGGCCAGAGGATTATCTGGATGGCCAGGCCCTATTGGTGACACGCCTACTCCATGCAAGGTGTGTTCTATGCATGCTGGTGAAAGGGTAATTTATATTTTTAGAAAATGCATATTCCTAAATCTCTCAGGTGTAGGTTGGAGTGAGAAGTCCTAGAATGTGAGCAGTGAGAGTTCATATTGTTGGGAGGAGGACAATTGATGGCCAGTTAGTTTCCACTTTCAGGAGAAGACCGTCCAGACACATATTTATGGAATAGAGCATTTGGGAGCCACCGAGGTACATGTGACACAAGCGTCTTCTTGGGGCAGTCAGCCAAGTAAATGTGTTAGAAGTCATGGAGTTTACATCCCATCCTCTGATCTGTGATTTCCTCCTCCTTCTCCTTTGTGACTTGGGACCTCTTGCTTGTTCCTTGTGCTCCTTGTGTATTTCTGCTGGTGCTGACCCCCCTGTCTGCAGTGATGCACCTGTCACTCCCTGCTAGACACTTCTGTCTTTGTGAGGGTCTGTATTCGTCCAGCTCCCACTCAGCACATAGTACAACGCAACTCGGAGGGGCTTCAGAATTTCTCTGGGACGAGATCTGCTCTCTGTCTTCAGGAAATGTCCTTCTCAATGGGCCAGCTGGGATGTACACAAAACAATGAGCCAGCAGTGGGTAATGAATATTGAGGAGACATATCCTGGGGACACCAGGGCATGCCTCTGAGAAAAAGGGCTGCTTAGGCTTGCCTTTTATTTAAGGCCAGTGTTAAAGTCTTATTTTTAAGTCCTCAGTTGAATATTCGTCATATACAAAAAAGTTTCAAACCAGCTGCGCATCAAATTCAGGCAGCCTCTTTCACTTCACATGGATGGCAGCCTCTAAAATGGAGCCCATACATGCCTGCCTGCATCCAAGCCTGCACAGCTAGCATGGGCTGTGTACGTGAAACCCTTGTCTTTGTCTTAACCCCCAACTTCCTGGTTTATCTTCTGTATCTCATCCCTTATACTCCTTATATTTGTGTAGACATTGCCTTTTCCGGACTTAGTCCTTGCCACTTTCTAAGGACATGTCTTTTCTAATCCTGCTTCTCTGCATTCCCAACTGCCTTCAGATAATACAAGTACCAGCCACAGGCTCTGAGAGCCCAGTCCTCATCTTAACCCCAAGTCTCGTGTGTTATGAGGGAGGGAACAAGGAGCAATGTGGATGAGACAAGCTTAGCCACTGATCATGGGGCCTGTCTTGTCCAGTGTTGTGGCTTTCTATTTCTAGAACAATACCTCATGCTGAATGTGGAATAAATAAATGGAAGAAAGTACATGGAGATGGTGTAAGCTTACTAGAAGCTAAAACAAAAGAAAAGTTCATGAGTAGTTGCTTGGTACAGTCTTAGGTTGACAACTTAGTAACAGCGTGAAAACAAATTAAGCCAAAGAAATCCCTCCCCTGAGAGGCTTCATTACCTTCCCCATCTAGGTGTGGATGCCATTAAGGCAAATTATTGCCTCTCAAATATTTTTAGCTCGATGCCCATTTCCGTCTGCATTTGCCTTAGAGGTACATGTTTTCAACTGAGTAATAGGACATACAAATTAAATGCAATTTCAAATTTAAACCTGTACAAGTGTCACTTACCAAGTCCCCCTCCCCTGACAGTCCCAGGGGGCTGCCCATAGCACTGTTGGAAATTATATTACTGTACTTGCTTCCCATTATTTAGTCCAATAGATTCTTATTAAAATAAAAGCCAGAAATAAGGTTAATATTTTATACACTGTACAACCACAGCACATGTTTGGCCCCTAATAAATAGATTTATTTCTCATATATTTCTTCTCATTTATGTTATTTGTTATTTTATAATGCACACTCTGACATATGCATACATATAAACACCCACCTAGGACATTTCAAGATTAAAAGGCAGCATGTCCTGTAAGCATTTTAAAAATTAAAAGGGGCTATAGAAAGATGTTGGCATGTTCAGAATTCTGGCTGGATCCTGAGCCCCAAGAACCTGGTACTATGGCCTTAAACTCAACTGGGGCATCAATCAGGTGGCTAGGTGGATTTGCACAGGGGACCCTCATCAGCTGACGCTGCTACTGTGACTGTACTTTTTCTTGGTGGCTTGCCCTCTCATCCTGGCTACCTGAAGCTCTGGCCTGTCCCTCCCATTATATAGACTCCATATTCACCACCATGCCACTTAGTACAGTGCTGTACTAATCTCTGTTAGTAGAACCTGCAATTCTTCATGGGAGAAACTGTGATGACTTGTCTCTCCTTTCCCCATGATAACATGGTGCCTGGTGTCAGGTCGGCACCAAGTATAGGGGGTACTGTTGAGATCTGCTTGGACTTAGAATTCTCTTGCTGCCTGCACCTTGGCTTTGCCCATTGACAGATTCTTTGCATCTCCTCCAATGCCCATACAAAGGCCCCATCTGTACTTACTGTCCAATATCTGGATATCTACTTCTGTTCTTCTGGTATCTAACTGCTAAGTGCGCCTCATTTTTAATTTTTATTTTTCAACCAAACACAGCAAGAAGACTTTGGACCTTTAAGAAGTGGAGATTTAAACTGATACCCAAGTGGAGATTTAAATTGATACCCAAGTTGCTTGAGGTACATTAGTCAACCCCTTCAAACCCACTTACTCACTTGGAACATTAAGAGACAGGGTTAAATGATAGAACTTGTCTCTCCTCGTTACTTGGCTCTCTTATTTCTGATTCCATAAGAACTGGGATATATACTCTTAATGCAAACCCAAAGACAATAGCGATATTTAGGGAGTTTCTATCTGACACCTAGGCTTATACAGGGTAATCTTTCTGTGCAATATTTGGATGAAGATCTTTAATATTATAAAATGATTTCCTTGAAAAGTGTCTGTTTTCCAACTTGGAAAGACATGCCACAGTCTTGGAAGGCAAGGCATGTACTCACTAAACCAAGAGACTCAGGAAATGTTTACAGGGAGCATGGGAAGCCACTGGGCTACAGGTTTACCAGATAGTGTAGCAAAACCACAATGATTTAAAAGCGAAAAAAGGAAAGCAACTCATTCACACATTCATTCATTCATTCAAATGTGCACATTAAAAATCCGGTCTGTGCTACAGATGCCTGTGGCATAAGCTCAGCCAGAACACTTAGAAAGAAGAGCAGAAAAAATGAAGTACAAGGCTGCTTCCCACATTGGAAGAAATATACATGTGTGGAGGGGTGTTCTTTAAACTTTTTATCTCTGCACATGCAACTTCCTATATACTTTCAAACATGGCAGACCCATGATTAGAATTCTGCTTTGATCATTTCATACTAACGGCCTAAGCATTTACCATGTTCCAGTACAGGTTCAATAGTTAAGTTTACTCTACTAGAATTTCATTACTCTTTGCTGTGATTGATCAGGTATTCCTTATTCTCTTTATTTTCTTACAAATAACACATCATTGAAAATCTCTGTGAGTGTAACTTCTATTTGTTTTTAAATTATTTGCTTTGAGTAAATCTCCCCAAATATTGAAGTATTAGAACTATCTTTGTTATCAATAATCAGGTTTTTAAGGAAATATTGATTAATTCCTTTCCAGAGAAGATAAAGCTGAACATCTTAAGCTTTTTCAGTTCTCTGCTTCTCTTTCCTCCATGGATGTGCTTAGGCCCATCATGACTGGATCTTGTCCAGGTGGGGGTAATGTGCATTCAGTTCTGCCATGACCATTCCCCTCATTGTTTGGCCAGAGTTCTTTAGCTAAATGGATTCCTTACTCACTTCCGGTTGTTTTACCTAAGATTTCTCCTTCCTGAATGTATTATTTTTGTTCTTTTCTTGTCTCAATAAGTTTCATCATTGAGTCTTTCAAGAGGTGTATTCTGCCCCTATCTTCCCTGAGTTTTCTTGTGTTTGAGAAGATCATATATTTTAATGATATTCACTTGATTAACTAATATGAGTTGTTATTGGTTTTGAGTACACACTGCATTGATAGGAGATAATAAAGAAGATCAGATATGGCATCACTCTTAAGATCCCAGACATTGGAAGCAACATTTGCCCTTAAGTCTTGACTGTGCCAGTGTGTGAACTTGGACAAATAATCTAAGCTCTCTGAGCCTGTAGGTCCTCCACTAAAAAAATGGGGCTGGTAATGGAACCTGCTTGGTCAGGTGACTGTGAGGTGTAGATCAGATGATTCATGCACACATTTAATGTTTGGCACATAGTTAGCATTTTTTTGTTTTAAAGCTATCTAGTATTTTGATTTATTAGCAATATTATTGTCATCCAATTTCAAGAGCATTTCTCAAGCATGTTCTATATTCTAGGCAGTGGATTAGGTGCTGGGAAGGCAAAGAAAAAGAAGATAGGATCTCTGGGTTTATTATCCAGAGAAAATAAAATTTTAAGTTTGTAAATTTGAGAATAGGGATAGGAGAGCCATAATCACAGTCATTTTCTTAAGCTTTCAATCCCGTGCTTTCTTATTCTGGCAATGGAAAATGAGTGTCACTCCACTGGTGACGTTATTCATGCCTCTTGCTACACTATGGCACTTAGAAATGGTTGGAACTTGGGAACAGATGAGGGCTTAGAGCTGATATCCTCACACAAAACAAAACAAACAACCAGAAAAAGATTTTGAAACAAATACTTCTGGCAGAACATTTTGGCCCTAGTCCTTGCACAAAAGGCTGCACAGAAACCCATAAAACTTGGGTGGGGGGGCATTTGGAAGTAAATCAAACCAAACTTGACTACCATTTAATGGTATTTTCTGGATTAAGTGTGTAAAAAGTTAATTTTCACAATGGGGTAGGGAAATTCTACTAGTTTAGATTTTATCAAAGCATCACACATGCTGTGCTGACCTTTGTGAAATAGAAACCTAATGGAATGATTTCTATCCCAGAAGGCATATAGCCCATTGGTGTATGAGCTGAGAGAGACAGTGAGGAGTATTCCAGCAAAAGAGTGAGGGAAAGAGCTGGGTTTCTGGCCCTTAAAATTGTAAATTTGAGGATAATCATGAGGACAATGATTAAGAAAGAGGCTCAAAAAGTCATATCACCTAGAAGTCCTAAGAGGCATTCTTGACACCTGGCATTAGGCCCTCAGTCCTGAAGGCTGGTTGAGGGTCTGCTGGACAAGCTGGGTTGTGCGTCATGTGTGTTTCTTCCTCCATCTGAAAGGGTTCACCCACAATGAACACCCAGAAAACACAATGATCTGGACTGAGCTTTCAGCTCCCAAAAAACCAAGTTCCCTCCGGGGAAGGGCCATTATGGAGGGAGTTCAGGACAGAGCAAGAGTGGTGGCACTTCAGATCCACCTTAATTTGCAGAAAGTCCTGGAACTGTTTCTTAACCTGCTCCTGCATCCTTCTAGGAGTTTCAGCGATGTCAGTGGGATCTTCCACCTTCAAAACCAAACCACAATCCATGTTCCAAATTTGCCTGTGAGTTTCTGACTGATGTCTTATGAGCGATTCACTTTTCCATCTGTGCTTTGATAAATGACACACATTGACCTCTGCAGTTCATTGGAAAATCATGGTAGCCCAGGTGATTGAAACAAGTAGAGATGAGAAACATAATCTCACCTTTCCTTACTCCAAATAAAACAAGTACTTTACGTAGCACTAGGGATATGCCTAAAATGACTAAGTAGGGCAAATATTTGCTAAATATAAAAGGGCCAATTTAATATGTATCTACCATATGATCCAGCAATCCCACTGCTGGGTATATATCCAAAAGAAAGGAAATTAGTGTGTCCAAGAGTTATCTGCTCTCCCATATTTATTGCAGCATCATTCACAATAGCCAAATATGGAATCAACCTAAGTAACCTTTAAGGATGAAGGGGTAAAGAAAGCATAGTTTGTATACACAATGGAATATTATTCAGCCATTCAAAGAATGATATCCTATTATTTTCAGCCACATGGATGAAACTGAAAAGCATTATATTAAGTGAAGTAAACCAGGCATGGAAAGATAAATATTGCATGTTCTCACACAAATGAGGGAGCTAAAATAATTTATATCATGAAAGTAGGAAGTACTGTAGTAGTTAACAGAGGCTGGAAAGGGGAGGAGAAGGGAATGAAGAGGGATTGATTAATGGTACAAAAACCACAGTCAAATGGGAATAAGTTCTAGTGTTTGATAGCACAGAAGGGCAAATATAGTTAACAAAAATTTATAGTATATTTCAAAAGAGTTAGAAGAGAAAATTTATAACATTGCAATATTCTCAACACATGAAAATGATAAATATTTGAAGTGATGGATATACCAATTACCCTGATTTATTTATTATGCATTGCATATGTGTATCAAAAAACACATGTACCCCACAAATATGTACAATTGTTATGCGGAGGGCGATTGGTGGGATCACACTTACGGTGCATCTTAGAAGGGTACAGGTGAAACTTACTAAGTGCAAAATACAAATGTCTTCATACAGTGATTAAGAAAATGCCATGAGGCTCGGCGCCTGTGGCTCAACGGGCTAAGGCACCAGCCACATACACCTGAGCTGGCGGGTTCGAATCCAGCCCAGGCCCGCCAAACAACAATGACGTCTGCAACCAAAAAATGGCAGGGCGTTGTGGCGGGCGCCTGTAGTCCCAGCTACTTGGGAGGCAGAGGCAGGAGACTCCCTTGAGCCCGGGAATTGGAGGTTGCTGTGAGCTGTGATGCCATAGCACTCTATCCAGGGTGATAGCTTGAGGCTCTGTCTCAAAAAAAAAAAAAAGAAAATACCATGAAGTGGCATTAAACAGTTTGATGAACATATTTCAGATTGTATATGATGTCAGCACATTGTGCCCCATGATTGCACTAATGTACACAGCTATGATTTAATAAAAATTAAAAACAAATAAAAAATCTATTTGAAATGTAACAGTTTAATGTAAAAAGCCAATATAGAGTATGCTTTCATGATGTGCTTATTAATGAATCATTCATCCAACAGAGCAAAAAAGAATCTAGAATTCATTTTTGCAACCTCTTGCTCCCTAGTCACTCCTCCTCCAGCTCAGTTGCTTGCCGACTTCTATTAGTTTTGCACACTAAAATTGATCTGAATCCATATAGTTCTCGCCATTCCACCAATGTCATGGTAGACCAGGCTACCCTTATCTCTGCAAAGCCACCAATGATAACGTTACTGGTCTTCCTTGAGTTTTCTCAGTGGTGGTAGGTGCCCCACCCTGTCATCTACAATCCACATGAATCTGATCAGGAGTCTCTGCCACTTAAACCCTTTAAAGAGCTTTCTGTTGGTGAGACTGGAGGCCTGGGGTGAACTTGGCATCTCTTACTCTCCAGCCTCACCTTGTTCTCTTTTTCTTCTCTCTTTCAGCTCCAGCCAGTTAATTCCTTTCCCCTCCATGAATTTGGTATGTCCTTGCTCACCTCAGCACCTCAGCCCATAGAGTTCCTTCTGCCTGTGACACCTGACCCACATGCTTTCCCCTCTTCTTCCCCTGGTTACCAAGTGAACGCCCATCTGTGCCAAGATCTCATCTGACTGTTATTTCTTCAAAGATTCCTTGATAGTTAGACGAGATAAGACACCAGGAGACTTTGATGGCAAACTATGTTTTACCCTCTACCTCTCATCTGAGGGTATGCTTTTCAATTTGTGTGATTATTTGATGAATGTCTCTTTTCTTCACTGAACAGTGAGATTGCTCATGGCTGATATTGTGTCTGACTTGTTCACTATGGTGTTCCTAACCCATAACAAAGAGCCTGGAAAATAGTTGTTCAATGAAAGTGGGTTGAGAAAAAAAAAGAGTCTTTGAACTAGTTTATTACTTAAACTGTAAGCTTATTAAATCCCATTATCTATTATGACACATGTTTTTGAAAAAATTGTAAAGCAAGCTGATGTTCCTGGAATGAGTCTGCCCATTCCTAGGTCATGTGCGTGGCACCATAACAGGAACCTGGAGTTAAACTGGGAACATTAAGTGAACCACTAGTTCACTCCAAGGACTGACAAGCAAAAAAAGGGAGAAATATTGGGAAGGGCAGCCACTGTTTCCAGTAATCACCGTACCTCTACTAAAGCAAGTATTATGTTGTTCTGTAATTATCTTTTTCCATGTTTGTTTTCACCATTAGGCTGATGATTCCTTAGGGACCATAACTATCTGATATTAATCTTTGTGGTCCTGAAACCTTATAGAGGACCTAGCACAGAATAAATAGTCCATAAATATTTTATGCACCAATGAATTACTAAATCAATGAATGAAAGCCAAACATTATTAGTTGAAGCATTCTGGTTAATTTTATGTATATATTTTTAATTTAGATGTAGGCTACAAATTGCAAAGTGGCTATAGGCATACCTTCAGTTCTGAGCTGCCTAACCCATACCCACAATCAACAAAGTCCCAGAGACTAGAACTCCACCCCCATACGAATACAGATGGCATATAATTTGCATATTGAAAATATACATTCCTAAGAGGAGCATTTATATTTCCGTATATATAATGTATTGCTCATCATCTCAGAAACTCAGCCAGTGTCTCTCCTGCTGATCTCTCTCCTTTAAGTGTTGTCCTTGAAACTAAGGCACAATCAAGGCGCTTGATAAAGTCAAATGCTTCACTGATCTAAACAAAAGGCAGTTTGAAGATGTCTGGTTGGCATCCAGGGAGGGGGAGGATGCGAGGAGAGACTTGTCACATCCCTCCTGCTACCTTTTTTTTTTTTTTTCTTGGCTGGGGGAGGTATTATATGTGTGTTGGTGAGGGAGAAGTTATTTCTTGGGGATTTTTTTTTCCCAAGGACCAGGGTCAGGAAGAATCCACCCCAAGGGTAGTTGGAGGGAAGAAAAATAACAAGGCTCACGGGTGTCTGGGGACCACAACATTGTTCACATCCTCTATAATCATCAGTGCATGGCTTGGCTGTCTCTGTAATTTACATAATTCCATCTTGACACCTTCACTTCAGTTATCCATCACCACTGTGATGGTGCCTCCTCTCCTGGCGCGCCTGCTTGCATTCTTGGTGCCTTGTTCTACCTCTCTCCGGCTCCAGGTTTTTCCCTTCTTCTCCCCCTGCCCTTGCCCTCTCCTATGTTTCTGCTTCACTTTTTTCCTCTCTCCATTTGTGCTTATGTTTCTAGGGCCAAGAACAGCAACAAAAAAAGATGTATTTCACATCGTTTCTGTTCTTGTTCAACTCACGTAAACTACTTAGTAAATGAGGAAGTATTGCATCAATGGAGGTAGGAACTCTGTAAGAGAAGAGAGCTCCCTTTTTATATAATAAATATGACTATGGGAGTGGGAGGAAGGGACTTGACTTAATAAATTTTTACATGAACACACTGGGGTAAATGAGGTCTTCAGTTTATATGTTGTTTTGAACATAAATCAGTTTATACTTTGCATTGAACATAAATTTGTAAATAGAGAAAAATTGGACACTGAATTCAATTCATCTTTTAATATAATCCAAAGAATCCATAAGTAAGTAAATTCAAGAAGTGCATGCACCTAGGAATATAATCAAGACAGAGTGCTGATGATTTTCTGAGAACATTTTAATTGGTTATTTTTTATTTTTATTTTTTGGCTAGGCGACACACACACACAATAGGTAAATAATCTGAGGGGCCAGTACTTTTCTTCCACTCACAGTACATTTTAGGGAAAAATGGGGGATTTGAAAAATACATAAACAATTCCTAGAAAACCTGTTGCACAGAATACACACTCTGTGGTCTTAACATACGATTGAAAGGCATTATGAAATGTTCCACAGAGACAGAAGAAAGCCAAGGTCACTAAGGATGGAATGTTATGAAATGGCAATTTATTCATGTCTGAGTTTTAAAGATAAAAAGTAGTTAGTTGAATTGGTTCTAATGCTTTTTCATAAACTTAATTCTTTTCTTTTTTTAAAAAAATGCCTGTCTTACCCCACCATTCCCCACCCCATTTTTACTCTTTTGTTTTATTCTAGAATAGACAGTGTAGATAAAGGCGACCCATGGATAAATTGTATGTGCTTTCAGCAATTGTTTCCTGAAAGGCAGGCTCAATGTTTTAGCCTTGCCTGTAAAGATTTCTTTAGAAAGAAGTACTGCTGTTTAGACCTCCACCAAGAGAAACTGAATTGGAGTTTTCAAATAAAGAGCAGCCACTAGGTCCCCATATAGACTAAGAGTAAATGCTCTATTTGCTCCCTCTACTTACCATTTAAATTTTTATTCACTTCTTCATGGAATTTTCTAGAAACTATTATATTGATGATATAATGTCATTAAAGTCTCTGATAACGTTTCTTTTTTTTTTTAATTTTTTATTGAGTCATAACTGTGTACAATGATTCAAGCTTGGAGTACAGTGTGCGGGCTTCCCATACAATCGGAGATATTTTTATCCACCTGATTAATGTAACATTCATGATATTTTCTCCTTTACTATGTGAAAACAATT
>CAUYRH010135103.1:0-20470 GCA_963574655.1 Perodicticus potto | reverse complement strand
TTTTCTCGTTCATATGAACCTATAATTCTTTATAGATTGGTTTCACAATAGTATTAAGTACACTGGATGTCTTTTTGCATTCTTGAGACACTTTACTAAGAAGAATGTATTTCAATTCCATTCACATAAACATAAAAGATGTAAAGTCTCCCTCTTTTCTTATGGCAGAATAGTATTCCATGGTATACATACACCAGTTTGTTAATTCATTAAAAGATGAGGAACTCCTAAGGGTAGAATGTAAAATAATTTTTAAAAAGTGTTGTATAACAACAGAACAGGTTACATCTGTTGTGTTCTATGTCAGTGATGAATCCAGGCACAGGCTAGATGACCATTTATTTCTCAGGAGTACTTGTGAAAGAAGTCTGCCCTTTGAGTAAAAGTGAGCAAGGCTTTAATATTTGTCTGATTTCTTTTTAATTTTTGTCCAATATTTCTTTACATCAATAAAGATATTTTTGCCCTTCCTACCAAAGTCTATAAAACTAAACAACTTTACTTTTCCTATTGTTATCTATCATAGAGTCAATCAGGTTTAATTTAGAATAAAATGCTGTGGTACAACAAAGACCCCTCATAAAACAATCCCCGGAGTTGTGTATATCTTAATTTACATTTCAAAAAGGATTTTGCAGATCTGAGGAAGTTCAGGGTAACAACTGAACTTCCAAATGAACAAGAAGAAGGGGGTAGGCAGAAGAATCAGAGAAGGAAATGTTCTGATGGAAGCAGGGGAGAGAAACGGAGAAAGGGTGAAAGTGAGGGAGAGAAGCAGACTTGAAGATGCCATACATACGTTTTGAGGATAAAGGAAGGAGTCACAAAGGAAGGAATGCAGATGGCCTCTAGTAGCTAGGAAAAGGGAAGGAAACAGACTCTTCATAATGCCTCCAGAAGGAACGTAGGCCCCCTTCCAACATCCTGATTTTAAGACTTCTAAACTCACAAACCATAAGATAATAAATTTGTGTTGTTTTTAATTTACCCAACGATTCCACTCTTAGGTATGTATCTCAAAGGATTGAAAAGAGGGACTCAAACATATACCCATACACCAAAGTTCACTGCAGCATTGGTCACAATAGCTAAAAGGTTAGCTAAAAGGTGGGAAAAATCCAAATACATAAGTAGAATGTTGTATACACATACAATGGAATATTATTCAGCTATAAAACGAAATGAAGTTCTGATGCACGGATGGACCTTGAAAACATTACACTAAGGGAAATAAGTCATACCATACACAAAAGGACAAGTAGTACATGGATTCCACTTAAATAAAATATCTAGAATAGACAAATTCCTAGAGACAGAAAGTAGATTAGAGGCTACCAAGAGTTGAGGGGATGGAGAATGGGCAATTACTGCCTCTGCCAAGGAAAGCATCCTTGGGAGCATTCTTCTACACATCCTCGTATGTGTTATAAAAATATCATTACTGGGTGGCGCCTGTGGCTCAGTGAGTAGGGCACCGGCCCCATATACTGAGTATGGTGGGTTCAAACCCAGCCCCGGCCAAACTGCAACAACAATAACAACAACAACAACAAATCATCACTATTTTCTCTTATTTGGATGGGTTTGGGTTGAAAAGATATTATCTGTGTAAAATAACCCAATCTATTTGAGACTGTTGAGCTAAGTCATACATACTGGGACCTTGAACTATGCAGGAGGTAGGGGCACTGACTCCTCACAAAGTCAAAAATCCACATATAACTTCTGATTCCCCAAAAACTTAACTAACAGCCTCCTGTTGACCAGAAGCCTTCCCAAGAACATAAATAGTCAATTAACACATACAATAGAACCTCCATTGTTGACCATCTCCCTACATTGACCATCTCCTTAAGTTGACCTAATTTTCATAGACTGGACATTTACCACATGTATCTATCACTACAGTAGGCCCAGTTCCTTATGCTGACCACCTCTGTATGTTGACCACTTTGTTACAGTCCCTTGGGTAGTCAACTTACAGGGGTTCTACTGTATTTTCTATGTTATATGTATTATGTACTGTATTTTTATAATAAAGTAAATTAGAAAAAAATGCTATCAAGAAAACAATAAAGAACATAAAATATATTTCCTATTAAGTGGAAGTCCTCATCCTCTTCATACAGAGTATGCAGAGGAGGAGAAAGAGGAAGGCTTGTTCTTGCTGTGTGAGTTTGGGGGAGGAAGGAGAGGCAGGCACACTTAGTGCAGCTGTATGAAAATACATCGTAATTTCTATATGACCCTTTTGCTTTCTCTAAATCTATTTCTATATGGTACTAATCCTTCTTCCATTATTTTCCTTAGTTTGAGTGTAAAAGAAGTCAAAAGCAGTCTAGAGTACAACACAGATAAATGCACCCCTGATCATAAACCCAACTGCACAAGAGTTAGTCTATCCTTTCTTGCCTTAAATGTAGGTGCTCATCTACTTACCTAAAAAATGTTCATTATGGTACTTTTCCCCAGAATAGGGCACTTTTGTCTTCATTATATAGAAGATATAGGTATCTTTTCTCCTTAAGGACTTTCTCATCGAAATCTGGGAATGCATCTGCTGTCTCTTGGTTGGCACAATCTGCTTCTCCCACCATCTTGACTTTTTTTTAAAAAAATCTCTTTTAAAATTATTAAACCATCCATTGCTGGCATTAAATTCTTAGCTCTTTTTCCTTCCTTTTGATTTAAGTTGTCACATAATGACTTGCTTTTTCTCAAATCATATTATTCTGTAGGTATACCTTTCTTATGGCAATCCTGCACCCATATAAAAGCTGAATTTTCAATGCAAGATAAAAGTATTTCGTGAAAGTGTAAGGTTTTTGTGCCTAATGGTATAGCTGCAGCAACAGTTGCACAAACTTCCTTTTTTTAATAGTCCCTACATTAACTTCATTTATCTTGAAATAGTGAGCATCTGCAGCTGTAGACCTTAATCTAAGGTTCATATCAAGCAATTCAACTTTTTCTTGAAAATTCACAACTTTTCTCTATTTCTTGTATTTCTGGCATCACTAGTGGCACTTTGTATGAGTCCCAGACTGTTATTCCAGGTTTATATTATTCTAAACACAACCAAAAATGCTTAAGAAATATCACTTTTTACTGTGATACACAATTTACTAGAGAAAAACTGCTCACATGGACACACCAGCATCGTGTGGCATTTTAATAGGAAATTCTGCAACATTTGAGATCACCCCAATAGCAACAGGAGGTGGCTACAGAATTATTACAGGACCATAGTAGATACTATAGTTAATTTTATGCAGTCATGATTTAGTACTGTGTATTTAAGTGTTTATATTTCTGCTGTGAATGGTACCAAGTACAGTCTAAGTTTGTCTGTATAAGTTTAAAACTTTTCATAATAGATTTGAGATTTTCTAGTAGTAAATGATAGAATAGACTAGTATATTCATAATTTATGCATTCATGACATACTAACTTTTAAATGTGTCCAATATTTCTAGGCTATACAGTTAATCTTCAAGTTTTTTCAAATTGTTAACAAATCTCCCAAAAATTTTTCCAACATATTTATTGAAAAAATTCTGCACATAAATAGGCCTACACAGCTTAAATCCATATTGTTCAAAGGTCAACCATATAACTATGTTGATTAGATAAACTATATATCTATTTTCTTTTATCTGAGCCTGACTCTCAAAAGGCTTATCAATCTTTTTTATTTATTTCAATCAATTCCTTTAAGGCAACTGTGTCAAAACTCATTCACTCTATCACATCCCCAAACCCACTTCATTCAATCTTCTCTCCTTTTTATTTATCTATTTCAATCACTTCCTTAATTGTAACTATATCAACATTCATTCACTCTAGTTTCTTTTCTTTCTTTTTTTTTTTTTTAATTTATTTATTTTTTGCAGTTTTTGGCCAGGGCCAAGCTTGAACCCGCCACCTCTGGTATATGGGGCTGGCACCCTACTCCTTGAGCCACAGGTGCCCCCATTCACTCTAGTTTCATTTCTAAACCCATTTCATTTGATCTTCTCCTAGCAAGGTAGTATGACAAGCTCATGGTCTTTGAATCATAAATTGCTAAACCATTATGAATTTATAGTTTCCTTATAAGTAACACAGGCATACATTTAACTTACCTTACAGAAGTATTTTAACGATTATGACACAAAGTATATATAACTAAGTGGCTAGCCATACACCTATAGTTAAGAATTTAAAAACTGAGACAGGGCACATTGGCTCGCATCTGTAATACTAGCACTCTGGAAGTGTGCTACTCTATCCGAGGTAGGTGGATTGCTTGAGCTCAGAAGTTGGAGACCAGCCTGAGCAAGAGCAAGAGACCCTGTTTCTGCTAAAAATAGAAAAACTAGCAGGGCACTGTGGCGGGTGCCTGTTGTCTCAGCTCCTGGGGAGGCTCAGGCAAAAGGATCACTTGAGCCCAGGAGTCTGAGATTTCTGTGAGCTACGATGATGCCGGGGCACTCTACAAACAGTGAGACTTTGTTGCAAGAAAAAATAAATAATAATTTTTTTTTTCAAATGGTAGTTTTGTTGTTAGTATTACTATTACCCTTGCCTTCCTCTCAGAGGATCACCTCTCAATTACTTTAATGAGAAAAATGAGGCAATTATGAATTATTCCTCAGTTTTGTTTCTCCTTTCCACCTCAATTTTCCTGTCATTGTTTAATCTTTACTTCTCCCAAATTTTAGAAAAAGTGGCATATCTTTTCTCATTTTCAAAGTTAATCCTTCATTCTACACTTTTGATCCTAGCCCTTCACCTCCACCTGGGTTCCACCTGTGATTTTTTTTCTTCACTCTCTTCCTTCCCGATGATTCCTTCTGCCTGGCCTACAAACATACTTTGAATTTTCTAAAAAAAAAAACACACCTTCTGAATTCTACTGTGGCCATCTTCTATATCCCTTTTGAATTAGACTTACCATAGTCTATCCAAAACCAGTTATTTGTATATTATATTATCTCTTAGTGAACTTTTAATTCCTTGAAGACTCAGAGTATCTCACCTACTTGCACTGTATCTTCTAATAACACCAACTGTAATATTTTACATATAGAACAGGCATTTATTGAATAAATAAACTTAAGCTATAGATACTCCAAGAACATATTATAAGGGCTCTTTTACAAAACTATACTATCAGATGTGCTTCTCAAATAAATCACCTGCCAGAAGAAAGACAAAGAAGTTAACACATCAACACAATCAAATAACTTTAAAATATTGTTCTCCATAAAATTTCACAAATTAAAAGTATTGCAATCATAAACATTTCAGGAAAAATGATCTACGCAAATGTATTCTGAATCCAGATGAGACTTCAGTTTTATTAAAATGCCAGGGGTTCTTTCCCTTAAAAATTTTTACTTCGTTTTTTTTTTTTTTTTTTTTTTTTTTGTAGAGTCTTACTTTATCACCCTCAGTAGAGTGCCGTGGTGTCACACAGCTCACAACAACCTTCAACTCCTGGGCTTAGGCAGTTCTCTTGCCTCAGCCTCCCGAGTAGCTGGGACTACAGGCGCCTGCCACAATGCCCGGCTATTTTTCTGTTTTGCATTTCAGCCGAGGCAGGGTTTGAACCTGCCACCTTCGATGTATGGGGCTGGTGCCCTACTCGATGAGCTACAGGCGCCACCCGAATTTTTACTTCTTTTTTATAAACTACTGAAAAATAACAAACTAACAAACACCTGGATAGTATATAGATTTGTTATATTTTTAATTAATTAATTAATTTAGCAACAGAGTCTCACTATGGCGCTGTTGGTAGAGTGCTGTGCCATCACAGCTCACAGCAACCTCAAATTCTTGGGCTTAAGTGATTCTCTTGCCTCAGCCTCCCAAGTAGCAGGGACTACTGGCGTCCACCACAATGCCCAGCTATTTTTTTGTTGTAGTTGTCATTGCTGTTTAGCATGCCCGGCCAGTTCGAACCCGCCAGCCCTAGTGTGACCGACACCTTAACCACTGGCTATAGGCTCTGAGCCAGCATTTGTTGTATTTTTAAATAAAATCAACTTGTAAGCACGTAACTGTCTACATAAATTGAATTTTATATCTAATTTATTATTATGCAAACTGGAATTCAAATGTATTTCTGTATTCCTAACCTAACAACCTGACATCAGTGGAAGATGCTAGAATCATTATGACAGATCTTTAACGAGACTTCAAAGTTTCTATTATTCCAAAGTAAATGTAAAGGTCCATAAAATGGAAGTGATGTGTAATTTTACTAAAGCAACAAATGCTACAGTAGACAAACAGGAAGTGAGTGGCTATGCTTCAGAATAAGGACCTGGGATCAGTTCACATTTCATGCAGCTGCGGTGTGTTAAGTACCCATTCCATTAGCAGTAACCCTTATAAGAAAGCAATAAAAATTTTCCCTTTTTGTAGGGAAGAGAAAATCAATCGCCATTGGTGGTGATGGAAGTAAAGAAGTCTAAGAGAAGTGCCAGAATCTAGCCACAAAATTGCAATTTCAGAAAGCTACAAGTTTTCTAAAAGTTAAAAAATCTGAATTGATACTGCTCAGCTTTGTGGTGGGAATGAGTGTGCCATGCGTTTCATATTAAAATGGGGCAAGAAAGTCACAAGACTTTTAACAAGTGTTCCAGCCAGAATTTTTCTTATGTAAATATGAATACATATGAAATGCTGCTCAAATTTTCAATTTTATTTCAGTTCATGGGAAAAAACAGGCTGCAAACCTTAAAACTGTCTTTATTTCCTGGCTGGTTTTGTGCCTCAATACCCTCCATAAAATATTTGACTTGTCATAAGATTTTAAATTGAAATCAGGTAATGCATACAGAGCTTAAGATTTTTAAAAACATGTCATAGGAGTTTTATTAAATGTTACAGATGCTCAATAAGTGGTCACTACTGAAACTGCTATTAGAGTAGTGACATTAAAGTAAACATGGGGATTCCTTGAGTGTAATGCAGTAGATATTTTCAGTGTTCTCCAATCATTCAGTGAACCTGTTTCTCCTCCCCTAGAGAGAAAAATATATTTCTTCTTTGAAGGTGTCCTTTAGGCAGAGGTGTTCTGCCCACTTTCCCCTAGCCTCTTAATGGAATCTACTCCTCTGTTATTCTCTGAAAACAAGTCCCACCCATGAGCTAGGTGGCTAAAGCACCTGCATTGGCATAGAAACCAGTGCTACAAAATAAAGGAAGAAGAGCTCAAACAGAGGACGGAGAAGTATCAGAAAGGAAGACTGTGGCTGACAATTCTGGCACAATGCAGTACTATTCTCCCCCTTCTCAGAAGATACTACAGTAGTCTACTTGGTTAGCCTCAGTTAGAGTAACATGCATCATGTTAAACAGGCCAGGCATGGTGGTTCATGCCTATAATCCTAGCACTCTGGGAGGCCAAACTGCCAGGATCCCTTGAGCTCAGGAGTTCAAGACCAGCCTGAGCAAGAGCGAAACCTCATCTCTACTAAAAATAGAAAAAAATTAGCCATGCGTTGTGGCAGGTGCCTGTAGTTCCATCTACTTAGGAGGCTGAGTCAAGAGGAACTCTTGAGGTTACTGTGAGCTATGATGCCACAGCACTCTACCCAGGGCAAGACAGTGAGCTTCTGTCTTAGAAAAAAAGAAAAGAAAAGAAAGAAAAAAACACATTAAATCCAACAGGGATGAACATGGAAGACCCACAGATCAGTTTCACATAAAGAGTTAGGGACATTACAGATATTAAAAAGATATTAAAAGTTAAATATAAGCATCTCCAGATACAGGACAATTTACAAAGGAAGACATGTAGGTAGGAAATTAAAGGTTTTATGGCCAATAGAAGTAGAAAACAAAGATAGACTCCAAAAGTGCCTCTGATCTTACCACCTCACATAGTTAGGCATTTTGCAAAACGATGGCCAAAGAGAGAACCCTCTCTGAGAGTGAAAACACTAGTTTACGTTAGTAACAGTTACTTTATGTGCATTCTTGCCTGTCATTCTCTTCTCATTTGGTTTAGAATTTTATTCTGGCATTTATCAGAAATTGGGGAAGTCCCTGTCCCATCTCTGGCAGATAATAAAGACACACAGTCAAAAGTCCTCTCAGCAATACATTGAATTAAGAGTATAGACTGTGGATACAAGCTATCCTTTGAGATTTATCTTTCTTTCATGGGGCCTCAGTATTCTTATTTACGTGATAATTTTCTCCTGATAAAAAGTTTAATCAAGTGTAATTTTTTTTAAAAATTACCAAATAAAAGCATATATTAGGAATGGATATATCTTTATAACTACCTACTGACATTAGCATAACTTTAATGCAATTTATATCAAATGTAGGGTAGATAAGATATACTATTTTGATTAACACCTGTAACAAGAGCTATATTTTACTGAATGGTTACTGTGCTGCTGGCACTTTGTTTAACTTTTCACATAAATTATCTCCTTAATTGTCACAATGACCTCTGAAATATTTTATCCCCATTTTGTAACTGAATAAATTATGTCTCAAAAAGACTGGAGAAACTGCCTAAAGTCACACAGCTTGTAAGTGGCAAATCTGTAATTTATACCCAGAACTATCTGAGTCAAAGGACAATTCTTGGAACTACCTGTTGTTTCTCTGATAGATGAAAGCAAAAAGATGAAGCAATCTGCAAAGAAAAGTAGATAATCTTAAAAAAACATAATCCTGGTTCCTGCAAGTACTAAATCATATTTGACAACTCAATACTCAAATTCATCTGTATTTGCCAAACACAAGTTCTAGTAAAGTAGCTCCAATAGAAACCAGATCTAATTAAAAGCTAGATGAGAGAACTATCTCTTACCCGTGTTGCCATCTGCACTCTCCATAGATGGTTTACTGGATTCTGACGGATTGTTCATTCTTGAGTCTGCAATAAACCAGAAGCAAATAAAGTTTTGTCAAATTTGAGAATGAAAATGGGATTAAAGAGGCAAATCATGGCAGAGGAAAGGGTTAACTAACCTTGTAGACAAGAAGACACAGTGAATACATGTCAGGCTAAAACACCAGAAATTGTAATAAAAGGTTATCTGAAGGAAATCCAGCATTCCTTAGCCCCTGAAGGGATCCATAAATAATTCTTTCTGAAGAATTTGAGGGTTCTTCTAAGAAAAACAATAGACCCTACCCTAAAAAGTATTGTATTAGAGTCTAATATATAATAGAAGTAAATGCTTTACCATTAAGTATAAAATGCTAAGGAAATAAAACTGGGAGTAGGGAGAAACCATTCAAAAAGTAAAAAAAATAAAATATTATTCCCAAATAAAGTTATCTTTTTTATATAAGCAAAGATAACCAAATTTTGGTTAATAGATGAGATAGTACCTCAACCTAACAGACCAAAGAAAACATGTCTAAGAAAAATACCTCCACATTTATCCCCTTCCCCAACCAAACTAGAAACAAAGAAAAAATACATCAAATTCATGCCTCAATCATAAACCAACATAGGCTGTGTCAGAGCCCTAAGAAATAATTTCAGAATCTAATCACAACTACACCCACTTAAAAATTTTACTACTTCAATATCCTCAATGAGCCTGCTAATTTGGGTTTATTTCTTCTGGAGTACCTATTAAATGAAAGTTTGTTTCCACAGTGAAGTTTTCATCAAGCAATAGGTATCTCAGAAGACATGAAAGAGAAGAGTCAAGAACAACTCCATTCTTCTGCTACCTGTCCGAAAGGGCAAAAAACTGAATATATCTCAACATACATCTTATTCTACATGTACTACAAACTCAAACTTAGAATAGTTTGTTATCAAACTAGTTTACTATCACAGGAGTTCTTGCTTTTTCCCCCAACTGAATTAAAAACCATTTAACTGTACTCAACTGAGAGAACAAATATTTAAACTGTAATACATTTAAAAAAAAATTTTTTTTTATTAAATCATAGCTGTGCACATTAATGCAATCATGAGGTACAATGAGCTGGTTTTATATACAATTTGAAATATTTTCATCAAACTGGTTAACATAGCCTTCATAGCATTTTCTTAGTTCTTATGTTAAGACATGTATATTCTACATTTAGTAAGTTTCACCTGTACCCTTCTAAGATGCAATACATTTTTTTTTACCAAAGAACATGTTTTGTCCTCTGCTTAATCAACTAACTAGGAAATCAAAACAATCATCAGACAGAAGTCCCAACTATGTTGTCCACAGTTGCATTATCCACATGCATAAGGGATGAGAAAAAAATCTGGAGTCCTCTTCTCACAAATTTTATTTCTAACCTAGCTTCTCTAGTATAGTAAATTTTTGTAACTGATGCTTGTCTTTTGGGCTTAAGTACCTCTGTGTATCTCTGGTTTGCTCTTCAGATGATCCAAGGGTTAAAATTCATATGTCTGTGGTCATAAATGAGGGCTTCTGACTTCCTTCACCCCTACTGTCCAGAAAATTTAAGTATCATCTGAAAGCATACTAAGATTTGAAAGGAACAGGTGTACAACTTAGTGAAAATCAACTTTCTGAATGACTTAACTTATGAAAGCCAACAAAGATCACAACAAATGTAACACAATCATACACGCTACTCAAGCTTCCTTCAAAAGGAATTTTAAAGTGGAAAAAAATCAGTTAACTTCATAAAAAGGAAACCATTTTCCCACATAAACATATCACAGAAACAAAGGAAGCAACATAATTCCCTAACAAGTCAGGCACCTGGGCTTGTACAATTCGTATCCTAATTTACCCATCTATAAATTACAACACAGGTATTTTACATGACCCTTCTCGTAATCTTTCATTGAATTGTCAAGAGCTTCAAAGGCATTTAACAAAATTACTTCACACAAAAAAGATTAAAAGAATAAAATTCTTATTAACTGTACAATGGAGAGACTGTTTAAACTACATTTACTATTAACTGAAAGTAATAGATATAATTTCTAATTCTCAAAAAGTTCTAAAAATATTTCAAAAAGATACACATATATTTCTTTCTTTTCTTGAACTCTCAACTTAGTAAATGTAAAAGAGTAAATATAGGTAAATTCTTTTTTGATATTTAAAGTATTCTCTCTCCTTGATCAATACAAAAAATATAAGTCTATAGCACCGAGCTGACTGTATATAATGACTCCAAGACAGTCTACAAATTGCCAATTAATTGAATTCTTGGCATAAATTTGATGTTTGTGTCACTCGTTACATAGTGGTTTTTACCACACTAGACAAATGCCTCGGGTTTAGGCCATACATTTGCATAACAATTCAAACATTTTCAGAAATACCATTTTACTTTATTCTTGGCAACTTTGAAGGTGATAGGAAAAGACTCAATTTTCAAGTGGAGAAAATGACATACAGAAAAAAGGTCTCTTGCAAAAGTTTTAAAGGTAAGATATCTAAGTCCTAGACTTTATCACCTAACCTTCCAGGGTGAGTATGAAAAGGTTTTAATAACTTTGCACATAGACAACACTCCACAAAATAATATGGTCACCATTAACCATCATATGTCTAAAAACCAAAGCACCTCGATCTCTTTTAAATCTTAATCACCAAAGATGGTTTATATAGTTAAAAGGTCTTTCTAACGCTTAAAACTATAGTTTGCTACAGGTAATAGTTTCAAAAATTGGAAAAGTGATCAATACATCTACTGCAGCAACCAGTACAATTACACTCTGTATTAATATTTACGGAAACAATTCTGCACTGTGACTCCACCTTATTTTTTACTAAGCATGTGTGTATTTTGTATAAGACATTTTCATTAGGTATGAAAAACATTTTTATTAATTTTATTAATATTTAAGTACAGTTTATATCTTGTTTTAGATTTAAAATGTTTTTAGAACTACATGAAATGCTCTCAATAAAAATTTCCAAAAATCAAAACTGTCCTTCACTCAAGCTGAATTCTAAATCCATGCTAGTTACTGAAAATACCCAATCCTCTCAACAAGAGCTAGTCACAGGGAGGGACCTACTACAAATTCAAGAATGCTTGTGTTTTGCAAATCCTTTCCTCCTTCCCAGCTCAACCCAGCTCTCCCCCTCCCCTGCACTGGTTGCATAAGTGATTAAGCATTTATGCATAGTCAACCCCACACATGCTATTTCCATATTAAAGCCTGTAAGAAAAGAAGTGTGCTGGTACCCACCTAGAACATAGTCACTGCAGTCCAGCATTGCTGTGAAATCTTCTAGAGGTGCAGATAGTCCAAACAAGGAAGAAAACAGGTAGCAGTTTGGGGTGGGGGAAAGAAGGCACTATTATTTCTAACAAATCTATGTTATTAAAAGAATAAGGGTGGGGTTAGGGGTAGTGATTAAGGGGAGAAGCAAAATACAACTTCTTCAGTTACACCATAGCAATCTTCAACTGAATAAGGAAACTTCAGTTGCTCAGAGGAGTTTTAGTCTCTCCTACCAGCAAGGACTGACATTATCAAGGCAACTGAAGCATGAAAAGTTCCCCTTTTTGTAATAAAATAGAAACAAAGATTGCAGCTGGCAGTTTCCATAATGAAGCTTAATCAGTATGCGCGTGATTAGGGCCTTATGCAAATCTCTCCTCGTTAGCACTGCAGCCAGCACTTTGAAGTCCACGAACAATTCATTTACAGAATACACTGAAAGCACTCCCTGCATAATTTAAATCATGCATAAATATTTATCAGTCCATTTGCATATTAATTGGCAGTGCATGAAGGGAAAAATTATCTCCTGAGTGCCAGCATAATAATTAGGAGGATAAAATGAGATTTCTTCCAATGGCCTGGCTTCTTGGACCTAACTTGAGATAGTACCAGGGGAGAAGGGAGGGACAGGAGACAGAGTTCTGTTAAAATGCCACTGAAATGACACGTACAAATTAGAAACAACTCTACAGACTTAAGCACCTTTAATCTTATTCCTGCTGGCAACAATGACTTGAGTAATAAGAGGATTTGCAAAAGCTTTCTACACAATCCAAATAATCCCAAGGAAACAATTAGCAAGGTGGAAGCAGAACACAGAGCTGTCAAGATGGTGCTGGTCTACTGATAGGGAATTTTCCGATTGTTACCACACTCTGTCAGAAGGGAGTGCTACTTTAAAACAGGCAACAGTAAATTCAGAAACAGTGCAAAGTGTATAAAAGTATCTTCAAGGGTATGGAAATTCATTAACTACAAATCCTTTTATACTGTCAAAGTAACAGAGTAGATTAGTTGAATGCCACCTATTACATAGTATGTTTTCTCCACACAAACCAATCTCAAGCAGAAAGGAGAGTTTTGTTACTTAGAATCTTTATCATCAAATAATAAGCCACATAAACTGTGGGATAATTTAGTAAATTAAGTACATTTCCCTTAATGGACACACCCACCCACACAAAATCTTCATTAAATAATATGTTTATTCAAGTTAAAGTGAATTTACAAGGTAAATTATCAAGTCAAAACTTTTCAGGCATTATAATACGATGACATTATCTCCCATTCATCATAGGTAATTCAGGAGGTTTATTTAATAGGGAAACTGAGGCATGGAGAACTAAAAGCACTTTACTCAACATCACACTAGCAATGTGGAGCCAAGATTTAAAACTAGATTTTGTTCACATTAAAACCTGAGCTCTCGGCTATTTATTATGCATTATGGATGAGTTACAAATTTAGAGAATTGGGGGGAGGTGGATGAGTGACTAAGGCAGTAGAATGAAATGGCTTATTTTCAGTATAGAAAGGAGAGCAATAATTAGTGGCAAAGACATTGTGTTTAAAGTTAGGTGGGTACAGATACACAGGAGTTCACTAGACTTGAGCGTTCTCAGGGGTGCCAACCCATTAATAATTGCTTTGATTTAGAACTAGTCTTCAAGCATGTCAAATGTTTAGATTTTAAAAACACACGTGCACTTTTTCCCAACATTAAGATTGAAATTAAATCAGCAATGTATATGAACAAATGAAAGACAAGATTTTCATAAGGAGCCTTTAAAAAGATTTTCTTGCAAGTCACTTAGAGGACCAAAAACCTTTCTTAACTTTTAAATCAGCACTCTATTCATATTGCTCGTTTTTCTATTTTACACAACCACAAAATGCTGTGAGGAGACAATATGGAGGAGAAACTTAGTGCTGCCATTTAGTAGTTTCTTCCCGATTCTAATTTTCTCATCTGTCAAATGATGACAATATGCCTTTCATGAGCTTGCTGTGAGATAAATGTATATGTGCTTCTCCGATTTAATCAGAGTATGACTGAAGTGTGAGGCAAGTATGCCAGGGGAGACATCAAGTCACCAGAAAAACTTGGTCTATCTTTGGAGAGCACCAATTTTATTTAATAATAATTCACACCATTTGGTATTAAAATAAGTAAGAATATGTTAATAAGAGAACATAAATTTCAAATGAGTTCTTACGGTAGAATGTGCTGGGTTGTAGAAGTTCTGTTTGTTTGGAAAAGATGAAAAGCTTTGGTGAATGTGACTAGACTATAGTAGATGTCAATATTTTAAAATATTTAACTGTAACTTTATTGCCTGCATTTATTATAGCATATCTTCGCACTTATCCTCTGCCTCTTTGTGCTTTGCCTAGTAACACCTGTCTTATGCCAGTTTAATCTTTCATGTACCAGCTGAGGATGATTTGGAGCTCTGGCCCATCGCTGCCACCTGAGGAATATTTGCTGGTAGGTACCCCATAGGGGGAACAGTTTGGTAGTATAATATAATATAGTATAATTTCTCTCCCTCGGGCCAAGGAGAGTCCACACAGCCTCTGCGCAGCAGGGAGGCTGGAGCTCACCAAGGAACACAGGCTACTATCTAAAAGAGACCCTTTTGCCCTCTACCACAAAGCTCACCCAGACAAATGACTTTGATACAACAGAAAGATGAGAAAAAGCCCTTTCTACCACTCTTTGTCTTTTTCTAGAGGTTAGCTTTAAATACTGGAAGGTTGTCTTGGGCCTCTACAGACAGACTGCCAGAGACATGGCCACAAGTATCTCCCCTGCACTCTCTAACCATTATAGATTTACATCCGAAAGAAGAAAACAACCTTTGCTCCAAAGTCTCAAATGTTTACCTCATTTGGTTTTCTGTCTAAAATATCAGCAAAGAATCACTTAGATTCTTTAGATTAAAACTTAAAAAGAACACCAGTTTTTAAAAAGAAAACCATGTCTGAGAAGTTTGTGGGATTATCAGTCATTAACACTTTGGCACGAATTAATCCAATCTAATTGCTTTCATTTAACATGTAGTTTAGGCATTGACCAGTGAGGGAAGGTTGTTTTCATTGAAGAAGCAGCCGATAAATGCTCTAATAAAATAACTGTTGTTTAGATCATATGGATTGCAGAGTGTAGCAGTAGAGGCTCAAGGTTCATAAAAGGTAGAAAGAATAGGAAAAAGTAACATATGGAAGTATAAAAAAGGAAAGTTCAAATTTATGTATTTCCAAATTTTATGCCTAAAATTTACCTTTTTTTTTTTTTTTCTAAAAAGGGGAGGGGGGAACACTCTCCCATGACCTAGAATTCACGGGCTAACAGTTTTAATGTTAAAATAATTTTTTACTCATGATCTTATGGGCTCGTCTAATTCCCATTAGAAATGAAATGGAGGGCAATGACAAGTGAATTACAAACTGGCATTTTAAAACACATCTTTTCTGTGTGAGTGAATTGAGGTCGGCTTGTAGTCTATCTTACTAAATGATTAACACCCAACCTGAGCACCTTCCATATGAACAGCTATTTGTACACATTATTCTATATGGACTATACACATATACCTGAGTCATTATGAAAGTTCTGAGATACATGACAATCAAGAAATGTAAAATCTGCACAGATAGAAACAAATGAAGCCCTCCCAGCAACAGTGATAAGCCGAGCAAGTTAAAACTTGCATGGGTGAATCAGAAAGGACGTTGTCAACTATGTCTCTTGGAAGTGAAATAACGGACCACAGCGACTTTCATAGTGACCCATGCAACTAGTCAAATGGGTAGAATATCTCTGATTCAACAACTATTTCCCGTCATCTCCTTTTGTCTCCTAGGTCCACTGGTTTTCACCCCAGGCAATCTCAATTGTACACTAATATCCTTTTTAATTTTCATCTCTTTTCAAAAGCTAATACTTAAACTTTTTTCATGTCCTACTAACTTGTGTACAGAAAATACTTCATAACATTGCTTCAGTCAATGTTCAGTAAAAAAAGTACTTAGTATCTCAAAAATTGTACATCATTATTTATAATAACTCATCCATTAAACCCATCATCCATCTATAGCTGAAGATAATTCACCTAATAATGCCCAAATATAAAAGAACATTCCAAGAGTTGAAAACTTTAGACTCAGAACCAAGTAACTGGCACTGCACCATTCTTGTACACTATGTCACAGTGTATGCGGATAACAAACACCCTCTAAGTTTACAGTGTGGGGTCTCAGTACTTTAAAAGTTTTTTAAAAATAACATAAAATGGAATTTCTGCCACCTAATAAAAGTCTAGATGGGCAGATACCAAGAAAGAAATGCACTTTACCAATCTGGCTAGTAAACAATGGCAAACAACAAGACAGCTGAAGGATGGCCTTCTTTCATAAAACGTAAACTGAGGCCTGGAGAATGACTCCAAGGTCACACAGCTGTTATGTGACAGTGTGGAAAGCAATGTCCTAGGCCTTCACATTTACTCATATACTTATTTTTAAATCTAACAAAACATATATGGAATTTGTATGCTGAAAACTACAAAATACTGGTGAAGTAATCAAGGAAAATACAGAGAAAGGGAGAGTATACTGTGTTAATGGATTAGAACACTCTAAGCAGCAGGAGGCATGGGAGGGAAAGAAGTAAGTGAAAGAGGTAGAAACTCTTAACCTCATGAGACCAAGATCAGTAGTTGGTTGGTTAATCAAAAAGTCAACTTAAATATTGTAAAAACACATGCTTATTTTACTTTAACCCAAAGGACATAAATATCCAAGCATTCACTGCTCTTCTGATGTTGGCCCAAAGCCTTAAGTTTCTCAAGCTTTTCACTGAAAGCCACATTTTACATATAAGCATAGAATAAGTATAAAAAACTCAAGGAAAGTTCCATAAAATGATGGTCCTTTCTAGGTGTAATGCACTCTGATATGTTCAAATATACAGTAGAATCTCTCCTAAGTTGATCACCTAAGGTACTGAACAAACTGGTCAACATACGAAGGTAGTCAGCATAAGGAACTAGGCCTACTGTACTGATGCAGACAAGTGGTGCAAAATTAGGTCAACTAAAGGAGGTGGTCAAGGTAGGGAGATAGTCAGCTATGGAGGTTCTACTGTATTTTTTTTAAAAACTGCTCACTGCAACCCACTAAATTAACTTTAGGAACCATAGATTGAAAAGTGAGGCAAGAACTTAAAAAGATAACCAGCAATCTGAGCACATAATCTTTTTCTTTTAGAGTAATTTATCCCTAATATTTTATAGCTCTCTTATACACATCTAATTCAATGGTAATTTTTAGTAATTAACCTTTATAAAATCTTTTCAAATCATTTAACTCAAGTTTTCACAGAAACATCATCTCTTTCTTTGTGTTTACTTGGCTTATATAATAATTATTTAAATTGTGTAATTAAGTATGTAGTACAACTAGCATGAACAGGCTTGGGAGCACAAACTAATAAATGACTCTTGATAACTTTACAATTCAACCAGTAGAATCAGACATGGAAAGACATACTATATGCAGTAAGCATTCAGCGTGCCAGGGGATGAGATGGTGTTTCATGCAGGAATAGCAGAAAAGAAAGAAGTCTTAAAACTCAACCCTGAAAAAAAATCCATTAGAAAATAAAATTTTTGTATTTCTTTAGAAAAATTCAAAAGAAGGGAATAGATATATCACTGAAAAAGATATATTAATATATGACAAATAGCACTTAAAAAGATGTCCAGTATTCTCAACCATTAGGAAAATACAAATTAAGGCCACCATGACATCACTCTACACCTACTTGAATAGCTAAACAAAAAATAATGAAAATATCTAAAGCTGGTATAGATTTGGGCAAATACATCTCTCATACATGGTGGGAATGTAAAGTGATACAGCTATTCTGGAAAATATCTGACATTGTCCTAAAAAACTAAACTTGCACATACCATATGACCCAGCAATCAGAGAAATAAAAACTTACATCCACGGTGGTGCCTGTGGCTCAAAGGAATAGGGTGCCGTCCCTATATACTGGAGGTGGCGGGTTCAAACCCAACCCCAGCCAAAAAAAAAAAAAAACACAAAAAACTTACATCCATATAAATACAGGTAGTCGAGGTTTGTTTTGTGTCCTAGGATATGATCAATTTTGGAGAATGTTCCATGGGATGATGAGAAGAATGTATATTCTTTAGCTTTGGGATGGAGTGTTCTATATACATCTATCAAGCACAGTTGTTCTAGGGTCTCATTTAAATCTCTAATATCTTTGTTTAATTTCTGTTTAGAGGATCTGTCCAGCTCTGAGAGAGGGATGTTAAAGTCCCCTGTTATCATGGTGTTATAGGATATCATATTGCTCAGACTAAGCAAGGTCTGTTTCAAGAATCTGGGAGAATTTAAATTGGGTGCATAAATATTTAGAATTGAAATGTCTTCTTGATGTAATTTCCCTTTGACCAATATGAAGTGACCATCGTCTTTTTTGACTTCAGTTGCTTTAAATCCACATATATCTGAAAATAAGATTGCAGGCTCGGTGCCTGTGGCTCAACAGGCTAAGGCGCTAGCCATGTACACCTGAGCTGGTGGGTTCGAATCCAGCCCGGCCCGCCAAACAACGACAGCTGCAACCAAAAAATGGCACTCTATCCAAGGTGACAGCTTGAGGCTCTGTCTCAAAAAATAGATAAATAAATAAATAAGAAAAGAAAAGAAGTAAGATTGCAACCCCTCTTTTCTTCTGAATTTCGTTTGCCTGAAAAATTGACTTCCAATGCTTACCTCTGAGTTTTAATTTGTCTTTTGACATGAGGTGTATTTCCTGTAGAAAGCAAATAGATGGCTTGTGTTTTTTAATCCAATCAAGCAATCTATGCCTTTTCAGTGGGGAATTCAAGCCATAGACATTTATTGAGATAATTGATAAGTGTGGTAGTGTTCTATTCATCTAATTTTGTGAAAGTTCATTGCTTAGTTTTGTGTTTTGAATCACTGTGGAAACTAGGCTCTGTCCTTTAATTTCTGGGTGTTTACTTAGCTGAAGGTCCATTGTGATGGTCAATGTGTAGAACAGGTTGAAATATTTCCTGTAAAATTGGTCTTGTTGGGGCAAATTTCCTCAATGTTTGCATATCAATAAAAGATTTGATTTCTCTGTCAATTTTAAAGCTAAGCTTAGCGGGATATAGAATTCTGGGCTAGAAATTGTTCTGTTTAAGTATATTAAAGATAGATGACCATTGTCTTCTGGCTTAAAAAGTTTCATTGGAGAAGTCCGTGGTCACCCAGATAGATTTGCCCTTGTAGATCAGTTGGCGCTTACTCCTGGCAGCTTGCAAAATCTTTTCTTTTGTCTTGACTTTAGACAGATTCATCACAATGTCCCTTGGAGAAGCTCTATTTGAATTGAGGTGACCAGGGGACTGATATCCCTCTAAAAGGAGTATGTTGGAATCTTTAGTGATATTTGGGAAATTTTCATTTATAATATTCTCTAGAATGGCTTCCATTCCTCTGGGGCATTCTTCTTCCCCTTCTGGGATACCAATAACTCTTATGTTTGAATGCTTCATAGAGTCCCGTAGTTCTTTCAGTGACCGTTCTGCTTTGTCTCTCTTCTTTTCTGCCTCTTTAACTATCTGAGTTATCTCCAGAGCTTTATCCTCTACCTCTGAGATTTTTTCTTCTGCATGACTAATCTATTGTTGATACTTTCTATTGCATCTTTAAGTTCCCTAAGAATCAACACTGTTAAAATGTCTATACTTCCCAGAGCAATCTACCGATTAAACAACATCCCTATTAAAATACCAACATCCTATTTTCAAGACTTAGAAAAAACGATTCTGCATTTTGTATGGAACCAGAAAAAACCCTGTATAGCTAAGGCAGTTCTTAGTAATAAAAACAAAGCCAGGGTTATCTCTATACCAGATTTTAGGCTGTACTACAAGGCCATAGTGGTCAAGACAGTATGGTATTGGCACAAAAATGGAGACACAGACATTTGGAATCGAATAGAAAACCAGGAAATGAAACCAACAACTTACAACAACCTAATCTTCAATAAACCAAACAAGAACATATACCGGGGGAAAAGACTCCCTATTCAATAAATGATGCTGGGAGAACTGGATATCCACATGTAAAAGACTGAAACTGGACCCGCACCTTTCTCCACTCACAAAAATTGATTCACGATAGATAAAGGACTTAAATTTAAGGCATGAAACAATAAAAATCCTCAAA
>CAUYRH010135102.1:0-12463 GCA_963574655.1 Perodicticus potto | reverse complement strand
CTACAACGCCCACCAGAGGCTCCAATAGCCAAAAAGACTGGACAACTGCTGAGGAGACACTTGTGCCTTGGTGTCTCCTTCACTTTACACTTGGGACTAAATGTGGAACCCCCATTTCCTAAAAAAAAGAACCCTCCCCCCTCCGTGTTGCCCACCTCACCCATTATTTTGCTAGGGCTACATCTCTTACTACCTGTATTTTCTTTGTCCTACCTCACCATGTTATACTTTCACTGTGTCTTTTAGGGAAAATGAAAAATAAAAAACCCAGCATATAAAAAAAAAAAAAAAAAAAAAAAAAAAAAGAATGGCCTGAACAAGAGCAAGACCCTACCTCTACAAAAAATACAAAAGTTACATGGGCATAGTGACACATGTGTGTAGTCTCATATACTTAGGGGGCTGAAGCAGGATGATCACTTGAGCCTATGAGTTTGAGGTTGCTGTGAGCTATGATTGTGCCACTGCACTCCAATTTGGGCTACAGAGTAAGACCCTGTCTCAGGAAACAAACAAACATACAAACAACATAAAACCCAGAATACTAAAAAATGTCCAAATAATCCAGAAGGAGACAGGAAAAGAAAAACACCAGAATGAGAAATTGAAGCAATAATCAGAAAACAAATAATTAAATAGTATGCCAAAATACAAACATTTCAATAATTACAATAAATGTAAATGGTCTAAACACACAAAATTAATTGATAAGAGATTGTAACTGAGTTAGGAAAACAAAAGCAAATCAAGTGTGCAAACTAGAACACAAGAAGAAGAAAATAGTATAGTTAGGAGACTTAGAAGTGTGTTGTTCAAGGAAAAACTGAAAGAACATGATGAAGTTAATTCAAAGAAAGAAGACCGTGCCAGGGAATCTTTACATTTTTGAAAATATACAGTGAGACCTGTTCTTTACTCAATGCCAGGTCCATCTTAGAATTTTCTATACACATGGAAGTGGTATAAGATTTGCTTTCATCCCATTTCTAGATGACAGAATTAATGAGTGTCAGTCAGAGGTAGACAGATCATCAATCACTGTAAGAATCCAAAGAGGGAGAAGATCAGACATGTTCTCTCCTTAAAGCTGAACCAATGCTAAAGTTAGTGGGGGCAGGGGGAAGAAACTTGAGGAAAGAAAAGGCAGTAACATTGGTATGTTAATCTTTTTTTTCCCCCGACAATTAGAAGTGTGGCAGATGGTTTTTTCCACTTCGGGCTTGCCAATTTATCTTTTTTTCCTGACATATATATTTAGAGTATGGCAATAAAGAAGGCCATAAAACTCTCTTTAGTAAGTTCATAAAGAAAATGGCCTTCTAAAAGGTCTAGCAATGGAATGCTTGTTCCAGGACAAACATGAAATGCTAAAGAAATTATTTACTACTACTTAAAGTATAGAGGACATATTTTGTTTTATTCTGCCCAGCATTTATCCTCTATTTTTCTGATGCCCCTATGTCTTTTGGGTACCTACATTTCTCTCACTCGGTCCATGGACATTAGAGAGCTTATTTTCCCTCTGGTTCAAGAATAAAGATGTGACCGTGCCCTGACCAATCAGAACACTGCATTCCTAGGCCACAGGGTTGGTTGAGAGATGGGAGCATCATCTGAGTAAATACCAGGGTGCACTGACTTATACCTACAATCCCAGCACTGTGAGAGGCTGAAGCAGGAGGCCCGAAGTTTGAGACCAGTTTGGGGAACAGTGAGACTGCCTGGGCAATAGAGCAAGAACCTGTCTCTTAAAATGCTGGGACTCTTATTTGAGGAACCAAATGAAAACACCTTTTGTTTTCACTTGGATATGAACCATCAGAATGTATGCTAGTCAGGATAGGTTATATTATGTTATAGCAAAATGCAAAACCTCAGGGAATTAATGCAGCGAAACTTCTGCCTCATGTCAAGTGTCCCTCCCAGCTCAGCAGGGTAGCTCTGCTCACTGAGTCACTCAGGGAACTCCAGTGATGGAGGCTCCATCTTAATACACACCTCAGTGATCCCCAGGTGGAGAGAGGGAGACTGAATGAATGATACTCTGAGTCTTAAAGACTTCTGCTGAGAAGTGACACCTGCCTCTTATGGTCACATTTTATTGGTACAAGAAGGTCATGTTGCCACACCTAACTCCAGGGACAGGTAAGCACAATCCTACCACACATCTAGAGGAAAGCAAGCTGGAAGTATGTGGTGAACAACTAACAGGTAACACAATGTGTATAACAGGATATGTCACATAGAAGAAGCACACTGCAGGGACAGAAATATAACAGGAAGCACACTGCAGGGACAGAAATATAACAGGATATGTCACATAGGAGAAGCACACTGGAGGGGAGGAAATAGACGGTACCCTGACAATGCTGTTTCCAGTCCTGAATCCAACTCTTTCTCATGCTGGATGGCCTTGGGCTGTTTAGTGCCATGAATAAACTCCCTTATATGATTCATTCATTTGGATTTTCTTTCATATCTGACAACTGAAAGAATACTGAGCCACATATTTCTCAATGGGCAACAAACTCACACAGAACTTTCAGATTTTGAAGGAGATGGTAGAAGGCCGGGTATGTTACTAGGTCTTTGAAATACTGATAAGTCTTCAGCCACCACAGAGCCTCTAGGTGCCACTACTTTGTCACAGTTAAGCTGGAATTCTGTATGGGATAAAAGGTGAAAAGCTGTTGAAAGAAAATCAAAGTGCATTATTTTAATTGTACCTAGACAAGATTTCTGCACCTTATGTGACAGACTCTGAGACTAAGGAGAAGAGGGCTTTTCATTCTCTGCAGGAGGAGAGAAGCAGCACTCCAGGTAGCTCAAAACCTGGCCTGAACATTTGGGCCAGAATGTTTATTGCAGCTCAGTTCCCATATTGCCAAGACAGGGAAGCAACCCAAGAGCCCATCATCCTGTGAGTGGATTAACACACGGTGCCATGTGTACCCCACGGAATTTCAGCCATCAGAAAAGATGGAGACTTTACACCTTTCCTGTTTACCTGGATGGAGTTGAAACACATTCTTCTTAATAAAGTATCTCGAGAATGGAAATGTAAGTATCCAATCTACTCAATACTGATATGAAACCAATATATAAACAACTAAATGCCCACAGGAAGGAAAAAAAAACAGATATATTCTAGCAAGAGGGAAGGGAGGGGTGCGGGGAGGGAAGGGGAGGGAGGGCAACTTGCCCCAGAAGGGAGGGTGATTGCGGGATGTCACATAAGGTGCACAATGTGAGGGTGTCAGCACTCCCGGGTGAAGGGTCGGCTACAACTTGAACTTTACCTTAGAACTGAAAACAATGTAACCTAAACATGTGTCCTCATATTACTTTGTAATAAAAACTAATAAATAAATAAACCTGCCTTGAGCGCTATATGTCAGGTATACACAGTGTGAGAGGGACTCGCCCACTGGAAGAAATGTCATTCTTCAGTCACCAAGGGCCAGCTGACTGTGGGCGGGGGCTCCTCCTCACTTGCCGTTGTATCCCCAGAACCCACTCCTGCCCGCAGATACCAGATGTTCCATAAGGGATGACAATGAAATGACCAGACAGAGCAGTTCATGGTCTCCCGGGAGTTAAAAGTAATAACACGGGTCATACTGGTGACTGAATTTCCCCATCTGTGAGTTGTTCCTGATTAAATGAAGATGTGGTGGCCAGTACAATTTGAAATGACATATAATCTCAAAGAGAGAAATCAATTATTCCTGTAAGGAAAAGGTGTTTAGAAAATGCTTTGAAAACCTAAGATCTCATAACTGGAATAAGTCGAATTTTCTTCCAGGGGCGGTGGTGAGCCAGTCATGGACATGTGAGCAGCAATCATGGCACCGTGGACTGGGGGCGGGGTGAGCAGGCAAGCCCACCTGCCACCTCGTAAGATTCCTGATTCACAAAAGGTGAAACTGGAGGTAGGAACTGGCCAAGGGCGCAGGCATAACTGGTGAGGAAACATTCGGTTCTGACTCTAGAACACTTCTTTCCTCCTCTTCCACCTTTTAATTGTCCTCCTTCACCTGTTTCCTCTTGTAATTTCCAAGGCATCCATCATGTGGGGTAAGAAAACCACTTGGGGAGCCAAAGAATTCTGATAGAATTCACTGTTTCTTGGTAGAGATCTGAAAAGAATCTTTAAGTGAGCAGCAAGCAAAGGCCCAACATAAACATTTATAACATTGCCCCTGAAATCAAGCTTCTGCCCAAAGTAAGTAAGGGGTGGATTACAGGGAATAACACTGATAAACCAGCTTTAAAATCCTGTGGTTTGATGGCTTAGAAAAAAGTAAAGTCTCCTCAAGGTTAGCGTACCCTGTCAACCCTGCGAAGACTGCCAGTAGGTTTGGGATAAGCGTGAAGTATGCTTTCATTTCAGAACTTTCCAGACTCCTAAAGAGTGCTGTAATCCCCTGTGGAAAACAGATAAATTGAGGTATTCCAATAACACAGATGAAACCCAGACCCCCGTGGCCGATCAGCAGTGACATCACACCACATTCCAAAGCTGGCTTCTCACTACAAGGAGCTCACGCAGAAACAGACCCTGTTTTCCAGCAGAACTCAGGGCTAACAGCGTGTTGGACTTTTCACAGATGAATAATTGCTGTAGGAAGACAATTACCTTCCCTCAAGCAGCCCTCATCTGTCTTCCCTAACTAGGAAAGCAGTGGCCCCCCTGTATGCACACTTGAAAGGTTCCTGTTTTACCAGATCCAACTTACACTGTAGGGGGCGGGAAGGATCTGATATTTTTGCAGTCTGGTGGCAAAAGGACTAATTCTCAAAGTAATAAAAACATGAGAGAAAACTAGTTCACTTCAAATGGATACGATTTTATTCGTTAATTACATCAGAATAAAGCTTGGGAGAGAAAAGACAAAACTAAATCACAAAAAAAACTTAGTGGCTACATTTTTATAATAAGACATGCATCACTTCAGTTATCAGTACCACTACCAGCATAGCAGCTATCATTTCCTAGCTTCTATGTCAGGCACTGTTCTCACAATGCTATGATCTAGGTCCTACTAGGATACCCATTTTGCAGGTAAGAATATTAAGACACACCAATGTGATATAATTTTCTCAGGGCCACATGAAGAATAAATAGCCAAGATTCAAACTCAGTCTGTGGAGCCTTAGTCCTAACCGTGGTGACAGAAGCATTAATAACTTCTATTTTTCATTGCAGGAAAGTTATTAACAAAACAAGCGTTCATGGTTAACACTGAAGAGGTCTGGGGTACAGGGACACGGAGGTCCCTGTTTCATAGCCCACACTGGGAGAAACAGACAGGTCGGGGTAGAGAGAGTGTCAGACCCAGATGAACACAGGAGGACTTTTTGCTTAGATGAGAAGAGGAAAACTTACTGCAGTTTTATAAGGTCACCATAGTTTAATGTCTCCAAGAGGGCACTCTCATAAAAGTCACCAAGGTGCTCCATGACAAAATAAAAATATAATCCTTCATTTCACGGAAATGGAAACATTGCTAGCTGTCATCCAACCTCTTCATGTATTTACAGAATGTCATTAATATTCCCAAACTGCCATTTAATGTCTATTCTTCCAGCCAAAGAAATGATGCTGAGTCCCCAAGCACCCAGCATTTCTGCTGATGGAGTCGCTCATTTAACAGGTGTTTGCCAAGCGCCATATCCTGCACACGATGCATTTCTGGGCCTCTGAGGACACTCAGAACAGTGTGGATCTCAAATTCCTGCTTACAAAAAGCGGCCCAATGATAAGAGAACCATTTCCAAACCAGTCAGAACTGTTGCTCCCCCCGCAGGGAGTTGGAGAGAGAATGCAGCAGGGGCCACAACTCCACTGCGTCTGGGGCCCACAGGGGGATGAAGAACGAAGCGAGGGCCAGAGCCGAGGTGGGCTGGAGAGCACAGGCTCATTCCAGTTCAGCTCCCACCAAGTCCTGCCATTTCCTACATTTTTCAAAGAGAAACAAACTAAAACAAATCCAGTTAGGTACCGAAGTCTCTGTGGTTCAACTTTGGGCTTCAAATGAAAGTTGTCACAAACACGAAGCAGGAGAAACCCACAGCGCCCAGGACCGCTGGGGTTTGCTGGTTACGGCCTCCAGTCGATTTGCTTGTGAGGTCGAGAAGGTGCAGAAGGAAAGAGGCTAACTGAATTGGGAGAAGGCCCTGTGGACAATCTCTTAGGTCCCTTCCGAGTCCACAAAAGAAGTAACCCTGAATTGATGACTGACTGCGTACTGTGCTTGCACAACTGACTTGGTCACGGTAGAAGGGGGTCCTGCGTTTACGGGCAAGGAATAGAAGCCATGAGGCATGTGATCCTGACTCCCTTTGTGGAAGAAGCTGACGTTCCAGCCAGCCCTGCCTGCGTATTGTTTTCTGTTACATAAACACAGCTAATTGGTTATGACTGGTGTGATGATTAGAGCTGCATTAACCAACGCCATTTCTTGAAAGTAGACATTAATCAGGAACTCTAATATAAGCAGCTACCAAGATCGTGCTCATTTTTCTTGTCGTCTTTTCCAAAATGAGGCCTTGGTTTTAATATTTCAGCTGCCACCATCACATCATGTTATCCATTTAAACCTGTTCTGACCTAATGGAATCACCTAAGGAATAATTTCCCACGATTTACTTGCTTTAGTGCCAAACAACAACAAAAAAATCCCAAGGAAAAAAACCCTGGACTCTGACATGCTGACAAACTCCAGCTCACTCACTACAAAAAGGGAAGGAACAGTCCTGGCCCAACCCTTAGAACTTCAGCCTCTAAGTGGAACAGCTGTGTCATCATAAACAATGAGAAATAAACAGAATAAATAGGTGGGAAGGAGCCACCAGAGTCTCTCAGTCCAGAATTAGTAGCAAAACACACAGATATGGAATTGGGCCTTGACCTCAGATGGGCCCAGGACTGAGTCCTACTTCCTTTGCTTAATAGCCGCGTGATATCATGTAAGTCAACGGAGCTCTCTGAGCCCATCTTTCTCATCTGTAAAACTGGGCAGTAACATTCATTTCACAGGATTACTAAGAAGACCAAAAGAGGGAAACTACGTAAGGCATTTTGTAGGCACTCAATAAATGGTAGCTGTACTCACTTTTAATATTGTTATAGCAAACTTAGGACTTATTCATATAAGAACTATATCTGAACCATGAGATTATTTGGGATATACCCATAATTCACGGACAATATTTCCTTACTGCTACTTTCAAACTGCCGCAGAAAGACTCCTGTCCTTGCTGACCCGTTATTTCCGGCCAAAATGTCCATTACTGCTTTCCATTTTCAATGAAGAATAGCATATGGGTGTTTGCAGACTAGCTCTCAGTTTTCCCGTTTTCATTTCTCCGACCTCTATTGCAAGGTCTGTTTCTGTCCCCATTCCCACCTCTCCCAGTCTGGCAGCTAGACATGAGCCATCTTCTGCAGAAAGAGAAAACAAAATTTGCCAATACTTGACCACTGCATTTAAACAACACTAATCTAAGCAAAAGTCAAAAAGACTAGAATGACACAGCCATCTTTCTCACTTCCAGACCAGGTCCAAACGGTGTTTCAGTTTGGACTAAAGCAATGAGAACCGGGAGGGAAACACAGCGGGGGGCTGGGTGACTTGGGCATCTCCAGGGAGACGCCCCAGGGGACTGGGTGACGTGGGCATCTCAGTGAGACGCCCCAGGGGGCTGGGTGACGTGGGCGTCTCCAGGGAGACGCCCCAGGGGACTGGGTGATGTGGGCGTCTCCACAGCAGGCAGTGCCGGGTGCCAGAGAGGGCGGAGGCAGCAACCAAACTAGTGCCCAGGACCCACACCGCTGCCCCACAACAGACACGGCCAGCTGATACCTATGAGAAATGGCATCCAGGATGCCCAGGATCCCTCCAAAAAGACAACTCCTACCCCATTCAATGACTCCAGAAGACGGTCTCTGGAGTGAGTGATGTGAGCCCCTCCCCAGGCCCGACCAAGGGGGCTCTGGTGGGACACCCTGCCCCAGGCCCATACAGGCCTCCCTCAACTTTCTGACTCAGTAGGTCTAGGCTAGAACCTGCAAAGCTGTATTTTTTTTTAACACCTATCTCACGTGATTCTGATACAGCTGACTTGTAGAACTGTGCTTGGAAACCAGGCTATCTAGACGAGAATCTGAACAGACCTTTTTAGGCACTAGAATCCCCATACCAAGGACAGGAGTCCAAAGGCTTTGGGTACAGCCATGAGCCTGCAGGCATTCGGGGGAAGGGCTACAGTAGATCAGAGGACTCAAGGAATTACTTCACCGTTTAGACCATTGAGCTAGATAAACCCGCAAGATGGTTTTGGTGCTGTGTCTGGACATTTTATGTCTATAATAAATATGAATTCCTATTAGTGCTGGATGCCATGCTAGGAACTCAGGAACAAGTATTTGGGAAAGAGAAATCAATTCTTATTCTCATGTAGGTAAATGTACAGGTGTCTGATACCCAAACTACACAAAGTTGAATCAGAGAAAACTCAGGATCACCCTATGAAATCTTCTTCAGAGAAAAGAAGTATAAAAAGACCAATTCATTTCAGTTATGCATAAGTTAAATGTCCATCTCCGTGAAGTTAAAACAAAATATTTCAGTTCTAAGTAATAAGTATGTGTGAAAGAAAAATAGAAGAGTCAATTCCCAGATGAACAAAGTGGTCTGGAGAAAGAACAGCTATATTCACTGCCAAGAAGATGATATATTGTTATGATATTTGGCTTATTGTGGATAGAAAAAAGTTTTCTACAATGCAGCAAACAGCTTTATAAAGCCAGAAGATTTTATAGAAAATATTAATCATATCAAACACTTCTCTCATCAGCTAACACCTCAGAACCAAGTCTAGACCCCATGGGGTCAGCCACCAGTCCAGCCGCCACCGAGTTTAAACAAAGTCTAAGGAGAGAGAAATAAAGAGCATCATCGAAACGTTCAAACCCAGTATTTGTTTCTTCCTTCCTGCAGCATCACAATTTTAAAATGGGAGCTAGGAATGCGTGAGTGAATAACGTACAGTCCCTACCCTCAAGGAGCGTAATGTGACGGAAGAGGTGACACAGTGAGAGCTCCACACAGCAATCCCAGGAGACAGGCACCATCACACCCCCATTCCAGAGACGGAATAATGGAGATCAAGAGATACCAACGACTTTCCCAAACACGTACACATTGCAACCACATGAGGCAATACAAATACCGGTACCCTAAGATTGTCCAAATCATTCGGGGGCATTTGGGGCTGCAATGATCAGGAAAGGAATAAGAAAGGACGTGTTATTTGACTCAAGTTAAAGAATATGTGGGAGTTTTCCAGGTGAGAATGGAGAGCAAGGAATAGGTTTTAGGCATAGGAATTGGCATTACAACACAGCACACTTGGAAAATAATGTATTGTGGAATGGACTAAGATCACGTAAATTCCAAGGGAATTACAGAAGTATTTTTATTAGAACATGCTAGAATATTATAATTATATTATATTTACTTGAACCTAAAGCAGCGAGTGCTCACAGAAGCCAGTCAACTCAGTGCTGGCAGAAGCTGAACTTGGAGCTGGACACACGGGAGCTGCCCTGGTGGTGGGCACACGGGAGCTGGACACATGCGAACTGCCCTGGTGGGCACACGGCCTGCCTGGCAGGGCCCCAGTGACACATGCGCAGACTGACCCTCCTGCCACTCTATATTAAATATCATACACTCAAAGACTTTTCCATATATATGGAAAAAATATATATATATATATTTTTTGAGACAGAGTTTCACTTTGTCACCCTGGGTAGAGCACTGTGGCATCACAGCTCACAGCAACCTCAAACTCTTGGACTCAAGAGATCCTCTTGTCTCAACCTCCCAAGTAGCTGGGACTACAGGCATCTGCCATCACCCATCAGGATACTTTTTCTATTTTTAGTAGAGACAGAGTCTCTTTTTATTCAGGCTGGTCTCAGACTCCTGACCTGAAGGGATCCTCCCACCTCGACCTCCCAGAGTGGTAGGATTACAGGCGTGAGCCACCACGCTCCGCCATCTTTGCCTTATAAACGAGAGACTGCCTAATGTAACAGAACGCTGTGGTTTAGGAGTGCTCATTTCATGATTGACTGACACAGTTAGGTCTGATGTCTAGGAGAAAGCACAGAAGTGATGCAAATAGTCGTGGTTTTAGAAAACGCTTCAGGAGAGATGGTTCCATCCAGTTGGGGGGCATGTGGGAGAGCTGCCCGAAAGGACTGGGACTGCAGAAGCTGGCTGAGGAGGAGTTTGTCAAGAAACATTCGAGAGAGGCTGCAGCTGGATACTCCTGAGGATACAGGGAGGGGAAGCACACTCGAGTGTTGGAGGGAAAACCAGAGACACTGAGCTCCTCCTCGGGGACACCTTTCCCCTTGACGGCACGCCCACGGTGGCACCTGCCTGCTCGGTCTCCTGCCTCACTGCTTGGTCCACTTTCCACGTGGCTGTTTCCTGATAATTAGTTGAAAGAAGAAAGGAGAGAGGAGGGAACGAAGGCGAAAGGACAGCCAACTGAAAGCCAGACTGTGGCTTCACACTAGTATCATGGACACTGGACACCTGCTTTTATATTGTTGTGATACTTTATTAAGAAGACTGTTCTCCACCCCCACCCAGGTAGAACTTCCCTCAACAAATGCAAACAGCGTAACCTAATCATCTGTACCCTCATACTAATCTGAAATAAAAAAAAACAAATAAAATTAAATTATGATTTTGGAATAAAAATATTCCAAAATATAAATATGGAACCTGGAAGAAAAAAATAATATTTAAATAAAAAATAAATATAAAAAGCTAGACTGTGTTAGTTTATATCACACTGGTTTTTTTTTAATTTTAGAATATTGTAGGAGTACAAACGTTTTGGTTACATGAATTGCTTTTGTGCAGCTTGACTCAAAGTTGTAAAAGTGTCCATCACCTGGATGGTGTGATTAGATCTGTCGGGTGTGAATTTACCCCTCCCCTCCTGTCCCCTCCCACCTGCTTGCTTTCCATTCAGTCTTATGACCAAATGTGCACATGGGTGTTGATCAATTAGTTCCAATTTAATAGTGGGTATATGTGGTGTTTATTTTTCCCATTCTTAATGATACTTTGTTGGCTTAAGTGGTCCCTGAAGCCTCCTCACAGTGTGGGACAGATGATTTGCCCACCCAGCTACAGAGCATGAGTGAGTGGATGAACCACACCTGGAGAGAAAAGGGCTCCCGGGAGCCGCCATCTTGGCAGGAAGCCTCCTGCTCCAAGAGCTCCTTCCACAGAAGTCCTCCACCAACCTCATACCTATTAGGATCAGGTTGGAAGGGAATTTTCAGGGGTCTAGAAAGTCAAACGAGGGGTTAAAAAATGTTTGGCATTACATCTGTTGACTGAATGAAGTGCTCCAAGCCTGGCCAGGAAAACAAAATAAGGGGAAAAAGGGGAAGGAAAGGAAAGCAATAAAGATGAAAAAAAGTAGGGAGAAATAGGGTAAGAAATAACCATTTAACCAAAACCCCTCAGCATTTAAAAATCTGGTTGTGCAAAAATGTTAAAACACAAAGCAACAATTCCATTAACAGTATTACTTGTTTCCATTGCATGAAATATTTTCTTCACTATATTTCAAACAATGGAATTTCAAAACTCTCATTCAAAGCTTCTGGCTTTCTTTGATGTTCCATTTTCTCCTTCAAGCAACCCGGCTGAGTTCATCTAGTAAACTTGCAATGTACTTGCCCTGTTGTAGAGTGTCAGAGAAAACCCTGAAACTGAATTGGAGCTTCCTTGTGATCCACTCATTTATTCCACACATACTAACTTGGGGCCTTCACTGTGACCCCAACACAATCAACGCTTCCAATACAATGGGGAGTAAAATTTATAGAGTCTGTGGCCTGGGAGGGAAGGCAGACACTAATCAAATCATCACACAAATACGTAATAAACTGTGTTCACTTGAGAACATACAGTGAGCCTGGGAGGGCTCTGAGATAGTCCACAGCAGGGTTTTCAGCCTTTTTTATCTCATGGCAAATTGAACCTGTAGTTAAACTTCCATGGCACACTTAAATTATGTTGATCAAAAAAAAAAAAAAAGGAGTTGCAAAAAGAATATACTTATTGTGCTCTGAGTTTCTTTCAAAAATAGTTTAATTAATGATCTTTAAAAGTTTAGGCACACCTGGCTTGGCACCTGTGGCTCAACGGGCTAAGGCGCCAGCCACGTACACCTGAGCTGGCAGGTTCGAATCCAGCACGGACCCACCAAACAACAATGATGGCTGCAACCAAAAAATGGCCGGGCGTTGTGGCGGGTGCCTATAGTCCCAGCTACTTGGGAGGCAGAGGCAGGAGACTTGCTTGAGCCCAGGAATTGGAGGTTGCTGTGAGCTGTGATGCCACAGCACTCTATCCAGGGT